>JAJEJO010053433.1:0-40282 GCA_020662805.1 Glaucomys volans | reverse complement strand
ACATGTCTCATATTCCTTGAGTCGTGCCCGGAGCACTGCTCTGGACGCTGCTAGCAGCAGGAAGCAGCAGCCTTTCTCCCTCACCTGATGTCCCCGAGTCACAGCCTGGCAGCAGAGGCTGGGACACCCTCCCCTGTGGCCCACCCTGAGGCGGGGAGGTGACTACTTGGTGTCCTTGCCCCTGCAGAGGCTGCTACTAACTAGTTCTCTTTCCTGCCACCCGGACACCCAGCTTCAGCATCCTTCTCACTGATGTGGAGATGGGACAAATGGCTCAGAGTCCCGGAGGGCAACTCTCTCTGCCGTCTCTGCTCCCAGGCATGGTTCTGGCGCAGACCTTGGGAGTCCTGGGGTGGGGACACTGTAGTGACCTTGCATCTTGCAGAAGGGGCGGGGGACTCACCAGAGATGTTGCTTGCCAGTGACAGGTTCTCGCAGCTCTGGTCCTGGAGGGAGGCGGAGACAGGGCTCAGTCCCAGGAGGAGAAGGGCCTGTGGGCACAGGGTGGGAGGACACAGTTAGGCAGGTGCTGTGGTCAGCCTGGCCTGCTGCTTCCTGTCTCTGCTCCCTTCCGCCTCTGAGGTCCAGCTTCTTCCCAGCCCCCACCCCTAGTCTCCTGGCCCTCCTCCCTGGCAGCCTCTTGGTCTGGAAGGTCAGGAGGTGCCCTGCTCACAGGGGGCCTGGAGCAGAGGGATATGAGAAGCAGCCCGACTCCCAGCACAGAGGCTCTGCCGAGGAAGCCACCCCACCTCAATCACCATGGATCCCAAGCACGGCCCCGCTGTGTTCCTGCATGTGCGCACACACACACACACACACACACACACATGCGCACACACACACACACGCCCTCCCACTTGCCTGATGGGCCCCATGGGCTCACAGACCCTCATTAGTACACCTCTCTGGCTCCAGAGCAGAGGCGCTCCTGACCTCTTGTTTAATGAGCTGCTTCCTGGGTTCTGCCTCCCACTGGCTATTGCCAGTCACTGCGAATGGCGCCTCCCTGCATATGAAGCCCTTTAACATCTACGATGGCTTCATTCTCCCTGGGGCCAGAGTGGCTGTGCCTAATTGCAGATGAGGAAACTGAGGCAGCGACGTGAAGGGATGGAACACCCTGAAGGATGGCTGCCCTGCTCCAGGAGAACCTTTGCTCTTTAACCTCTCCTAAGGCTCCATTCCACTCTGATTCCAGAATTTGAGCCTAGCTGGAAGGGGAGTGGCACGGGCCCCTAACTGGAGGGCTGCCTTCCTTAAACTAACACCACTGGCAACTACTGCAGACCCTTCCCAGAGGTCATGCTCCCTACAGATTTAGTCTCTATAAGCCTGGCATCCAGCCTCAGTTTCACTGTGTTATCATAGGCAGGTTGCTTGACCTCTCTGTACTTTAGTGTCCTCATCTGTAAAATTGAGTAGAACCATCCCCGTCCCAGGCTTATAAATAGTGCATCATACCCCTTGAGAGCAAGGATTTTGTTTTTTATTGTACTCATGTTGTTGAACAAATTAATGAAAGCTATTGTATTTCTAGTATATAATAGGTACTCAGTAAGGACATATTGACCGACTTGAACTTAATGGTATATATTTAGTAGTTGTTTCTCCTGGGATTCCACTTCAAGGGGTTAAGTTGGAGGGGTCGTGGTGGTGCACACCTGTAATCCTAGCTACTCAGGAGGCTAAGGCAGGAAGAGCAAAAGTTCAAGGTCAGATTGAATAATTTAGCAAGATTATCTCAAAATAAAAGGGGCTGGGGGTGCAGCTCAGTGGTAGAGCACTTGCCTAGCCCTGGGTTTCATCTCCACTACTGCAAAAAGAACAAGGAGAAAAAGCATCGTGTGAGGAGGGGGAGCTTTGTAGCAGGTGGCTATGGGTCCCAGACACAGCGACAGCGGATGGTCCCGGCAGGATGTGAGCCTGGACACTGCTCTTCTGCTCTCCTCCTCTTCAGCCCGCTCTGCTCCTTGGCTCTTTTTTCTAGGGTCCTCCCTCTGTCCGGATGGCTCAGCCCCAGCCCATTTCTGCAGCTGCTGCGAAGCTCACTGTGAACTCAGGGCCAGACTCGGCTCTGGAGCCCACCCTGGGATTCCGCAGCGGGAACACGAGATGCGGGAGGGGTGACCCCCTTTACTAGTCTAGCCAGGTGCTCTCCAGCAGTGTGCGGCCCTCACGAGGGGCCCCACCTGGACTAGGGTGAAGTAGGTGCAAAATATAAGGGGTGTCAAAGTGCATTCTACTGTCATATTTAACTAATTAGAACGACAACAACAAAAGCCTTAGGAGTCAGGACGTGTCATGTTTTAACGCAATTTTTTAGGTTTTGCAGCGCTGGGGATGGAACCCAAGGACTTGTGCATCCCAGGCAAGCATTCTACCACTGAGCTACATCCCCAGCCTCTAATGCAGTATTTTTAAAAAATCTAAATTAATGCAACAAAAAAATCCATGATGAACAAAATAGTAAAAATAGTTTTTAAAAAAAACAGGCTCAGAAACAGTCTTGGGTCGTACTGGAAGGTGGGGCAACGGGAAGAATCAGTAATAATATCACAATGTTGTTTGTGGTGATTACAGAGGCCTTTGGCACCTGCTGACTTGGCACAGGCCTGGTCGCGTACACCCTCCACACCTGGTCACAAACCCTCCCCAGCTGCTCTGCACCCACCCACTGCCCCACCCCCGGCTGCCCAGGCCCCTTTCCCTGGACTTCCCTGGCCCTGCTCACCCTCTCCGGACCTCAGGCCTTCCCTCAGTCCATAAAAGCAAACTTTAATTCCATTTTCTTTCCTTTGTCTGGGGCTGAGCTGAATCTGATTCTGTCTGTCTTTCTCTAGGGGCCAACTTTCTACGCTTACCTGCTGGGAATGTCCTCCGCGCCTCCCCCAGGACCTCCTCACCCTCATGGCATCTGTTCCTTCCCCTTCCTGTCCCAGTGATGATGCCAGGCCCTACAGCCCTCCCTCCCAGGTGTCTTGGAGCAGTTCCACTCCTGGTCAGTGCCTGTCCTCTTCCTGCCTCCCCTGCAGGAAGCTGCCCTTGACCCTAATGGTGTACATGGTCACATTGTCCCTTCAGGGTCAACCTGAGTGCTTGGAGGGCCTGGTCTACTCCTCTGTCCTCCATTCTGACTGCACAAAGTGTCAGGCTCCTACGTAGGCCCAGGCCTGCCGCCCCATCCTGTGCCTGGCCAGCGGGACACTCACTGAATGGCCTGGGTCAGCTAACTCGCTGCTGGGCCTCCACAGGGGTGGGAAGAAGCCCATTCGTCTCTTTAGCCCTGAGGAGCTTCCAACACTTTATTAATTGCTAATTAAACTTTGCAGTCTGCAGAGGAAGAGAAATACCTTTACCCTCATTTTCCAAGTGGCTCCTGCCGGGAGGCTGAGAGCAGCCCTCAGGACAAATCTGCTCTGCTTGCTCAGGGCTCGGCGGGGTTCCAGACTCTGCTGTCCCCAGGGATGAGCAGACCAGCTGCTGTGGCCAGAGGCTCCTTCTAGAAGGTGACTAGAGATCCTGCCCTCCGCGCCTCACCCTTCCCATGACGCCCACTTCACCTGCACACACGCACTCAGCCAAGTCCCAGGAAATCAGAGGGAACTGGAAACACCCGCTGGAAAATCAGCCCGGCTGGGGTCACACTGCCACTGTCCATCCTGCCTCTAGACCCTGCTTCCTGCTTCTGCCTTGGTCCCCCTTGAAGGCACATCTCAATCTATTCCCAGCTAAATACCATGTGTCACTTCCCCTGCACGCCAGCCCCTCCCCTTTGTGCCTGCAGTCGGTGCCCCCTCCCCAGCTGCCCCTGCCCCTGGTGAACTGTGCCCTCCTCAAAAGCCACGTCCAGGGCCCCTCCCCAAGCCTCCAGAGCAAACTGATTCAGTTACCACTACGTGTGCCCCTTGTCCCCAAAGCACCCTGTACATGAGCTGGGCCTTATGCTCAGGAGGCTCACAGATGGAGGCCTTGGACAAGCCCTGAGCATATCAAGGCCACCTCAGTACCAAGCACCCCCGGCCCACGGCTCTCATTAGACAGCAAATGTAGAGGCGGAGGTTCTCATCCTTGCATGCTAATGTCCTGGGGTTTACAGAAGAGCAAGCCATCCAGATTCATCATGAAATCAAACCAAATGTCACAGGGCAAAGGACCTGAGGGCCTTGGCTGCCCATAGCCCTGCTGCTGTCTCCTTCTTGAATGTGCAAGTTACCAAGCCATTTCCGGCCTCTTGAGGACCCATGTTGCATTATGCAAAGGAAAGTGCTCCTTAAAATTCCCAGACCAACCTTCCCTCTCTGGAAAGGTCGGCTCTGGAGCAGAGTCTCTGCCTGGTTCCCTCCTGCCCTGTGGACGGCTCGGCTGGTGAAGGCTTCCGGCTTCCTCCCGCATGGCTTCCTCCCGCATCGCTTCCATGAGAAGTGCAGTTTTCCCTGTGTTCCCTCTTCCAGCTGTGGAGCTCCTCTTCCATGACAGGGATGTTTTCTATCCCCATTAACAGGCAACCACTGTGCTGTTGGGAACAGGCCCCCAAATTTCAGGGGTATTGTTTGTTTCCTCTCGAAACTGAGAATTCTTAATCTGGGGTCCACAAACACACTGTGGGGGCAGGAGGGTGAACACCCTGGAATTAAAAGCAGAATGGTGTGTGCAATAAAACCTTTCTCCTGGGGAGGTTCATCACTTCCTCTACTTCTCAGCAAGGTCTGGCACCCCCAAAAGAGCAAGGACTATGGCTGCAGCATATGTTGAATGGGTCCTTTCAGAGGTTCAGGCCCCCACCAAACTGGATGTGCCACCCTCTCTTTGATAGCTATTTTTTTTTTTCCTTTTGGTGGTGCTGGGGATTGAACCCAGGGCCTTGTGCTTGACAGGCAAGCACTCTACCAACTGAGCTATATCCCCAGCCTGCTGCCCTCTCTTAGCTCAAAACAAAGTGTCTGGGTCTAAGAACTAACACTGGCTGAACCCCCTCCTTGTTGGCTTCTCCCCTCCATCCTGAGCCCTAGCTACTGGCTGTCTTTCCAGAATCGTTTTAGACAAACCAAGTTTTCAGCACTTCATGATATTTGCCATTTTCCAACTAGCAGAGAAACCAAAATGGAACTGAGAATGTGAAGCTGGCAGACCACTAGATCCACTCTCTAGCTAATTCCCCACTTTGCACCCCAGCCTAACAGCCCCAAATAAAACTTCTGCCTTATTTTAAACCTCTCCAAGCCTTTTTCCCCCCCTTTGGTACTGGGAATTGAACCCAGAGATGTTCTACCACTGAACTACATCCCCAGCACTCCCCACTTTTAAAGTTTTGAGACAGGGTCTCACTAAATTGCTGAGGGTTTTACTAAGATGATGAGGCTAGCCTCAGCTTGCAATCCTCCTGCCTCAGCCTCCTCAGACCTAATCTCTCCAAATCTTGAAGGTTAAATCTGAGACAGACAAGGGCCTACTGCCGCTCAAAGACGGCTTCACCTAAAATGACTGTCTGAGGACACTGTGGGGACCTGACAGATGTGGCACTGGGCTGCAGAAAGCAGGCAGGGTCCCGTGCTCCCTATCTTATAGCTGGATTCACCAAGGTGCTGTGAGTCCCAGCTGTTCTGAGCAGCGAACAGGGACTGGGATCTGGCAATCTGATCCAGGTTTGCCCTTCAGGAGATGAATGAATCCAGGGGGTGGTGCTCTGGCCTGGCCAGGTCCCCATCAGCACAAGGCACAGACAGGAGAGATGCACCTGGGAGAGGGAAGCAGCCCAGGAGCCCAGCAGGGGTGGGGGGTTGAGAGGAGCCTGACAGCTGCCTCTTCAGCTGCTGCCCACCCCCACCCCCAGCCCAGGCCACGAAGAATGGAAGCTGCCATCCCAATTCCCAGCGTGACTTTGGCATAAAGGTTAATCACACCCGGAAAATGCTTATTAGAGACCATAAATAACTGCGGAGCTGAAGCTTAGTTTGGTCTTTAAGGCAAAAAAGAGCGATTTCCTTTGATGGGATAATTCGGTGATTAACCTTTTGGGGAGGGTCCTGAAGGCACACTAGAGGGAGGGAGGACGAGAGGGGGGTGGCCTCCAGGCACCTCCTAAAAGTCCCTGAGGAGCAAGGGAGAAGGGTCTGCCTTCCTCCCCTTTCACAACTAGCTCCAGGCTCAGCTGGGGAGAACCCCAAAGCCCTCTGGGGCAGGACAGAGCTGGCCTGACAGAATCCAGAGGCCACAGTGCTGGAATGACCCTGTGCAATTCCTCACCCTCCTGCAGTTCTGAGCCCAGTCCCGCCACCCTACTCTGTGACTCTGGGTGAGTCACGTGGCCCTTGAGACTCACCTCCTCTTGGGTGAGTGAGGCAGGGACAATGGAGCCTCAACCCCCAATGCCCCCACCTCCTACCCCCCCAAAAGAGGAAAGAGATGCTCTTGAAATTCAAACTCCCCAGCAAGTGTCAGCAAGGTCATTATCACCTCCTGGGTGCCAGAGGCTGGCCACCTCTCTGCTCCTCACTCCACCTCTGCTGCCCTTGGGAGGGGTTTCTCAGCTTTAAAGCAAAGTTTGTTGCTTGTTTTTAAAACCACCCAATTTGGCAATCTCCCCTGTCCCCCAGGACTGGGATTCCACATTCAAGGAATCCAGGGCTAACTAGGCATGTGGTCTGGAAAAAAGGAAAGGAATTCAGAGAGGCAGAGAAGGACAAGGACAACACACAGACCCACAGGTGGGCACACACACAGGGCATGAGAGCAGGGCAGAGGATATAGCCAAGGGCAGGGAGCATGGGCTTCTGGAGGAGGGGAGCCTGAGGGGGTAGGGTAGCCAGGGACTGCCAGGAAAGAGAAGGCCTCCCAGGCACAGGGAGGGCCCTGAGCTCGGTTGGAGCTGGGGCCTGGGGTCTCAGACACTGGGCTGAGCTGGATGCAGTGGCCCTGGGGTGCCGGGGTCGACACCAGAGCAGCACACTCTTGGAGCTCACGGACGGACTCATTGGTAGGGTGGTAACTGAGGCCTGGGGAGGAGCGGGAGGCCCCAAGTCCTCTGCTTAGTAAGTTGGGGATGGAGCTGGGAATTGCTGCCTTCCCTGCTGTGAGAGAGTGGGACCCAGACGGATCCCCCCAGTGCGGCCAAGATCACAGTGCTCCTTGGTGGCTCCCCTAGAAGCCAGGCCCCCCCCAGCCCACACTGCCACCTGCTGGCCAAGTTCCCAGTTGCCTTGCTGTGCACTGCGGGCAGGGTAGGAGACTGCCTCAAAGCCAAGCCCAGGGCAGCACATGGAGATGTGCAAGGGAGAAGGGGCCGCCAACCACGGTTTCTTTACAGAGCTGTCTCCCCGGTTGCATTTAAAGCCCAAAGTCTGGTTTGCAGAAATGAAATGTGCAATCGACCCTTCGAAACCTGTCCAGGGACAGACCCGTAGTCAGGAAGCCATCAAACAGGAGGAGGGAAGGGCCCTCCTGCGGCTGCAGTCTGCACCGCACAGGGCGCCAAGCAGAGGGTGAGCGGGCGGGAGGGCCGCTGTGCAGGCAGAGCGGGGACCCCAGGGGGCCCTCAAGACCAGCCAGGGTAACACTGACTAGGGACAGAGGGCAGTGATGCCACCCGGCCCTCCTCAGCCCTCCTGACTGTGTAAGACTTTTGCCCCCCCAGCAGCCCCTTCTCCTCCTGCCCCAGGCCAGGTCCTCCTCCCACAGCCTCCTTCTGTGATGGCCACGACCTGTCCCCACCCCAACTCAGAGAGCCTGTTCTTTCCTCCAAAATGCGTGAGCAGTGAAAGATCATTCCAGGCAGGCAAGAAATAATTTATTGTTACACTTAATTAACTTAAATTGCTGTTGTACAGAGGAGAAAAAATGGAAGGGAAAATCTCCTGCCTACAGTCGAGGGAGGGGGTGCGCCTGGGTGTTCCCGCCTCCAGCCTTCTCCCTGAGGCCCTGGGCTGCGGGTGTGCCCCGCCGCCACCTCTCCATCCCTGCTTCTGCACTCCTGTCCCTTAATGAGAGCTGGCAGGGCTGGACCTGTGGGCCACCTACTTCACCCACCCTAGGGGCAGGGAAGGCCTGACCCCAGCTCCGGAGTCCATGAATGCCACTCAAGGTCCCAGGAGTTATGTCCGCTTGACTTATGAGCTCCAGAGGGCAGGATCTGTGTCTGGCTATTTTTGTCCCCTCAGAGAGACCTGACCCAGTGCGGGCCTCCTACATCACGGTGACTGAATCAGTGAGTGACTGAGTGAGTGAATAGAACACAAGGCCCTTTGTTTTCTACCCTCTTAGACCATGGCGTCCCACATGGGCAGTTTTTAAAATTAATTTATTTTGGGGGGTGTCTTTTTCCCCATATTTTTTACTGGTGCATTATAATTATGTGTATTCCCACCAGGACATTTTGATGCTCATTTCCTTTTCCTCTTTTCCTCCTGCCCAGGAGGAGCTCCCTCCTCCTCTGGAGTCTTTTTTTTAAAAATTTTTTGAGGGGGTTTTCTTTAGTGGGGAGTTCCTGGGCACTGAACTCAGGGACACTTGATCACTGAGCCACATTCCCAGCCTGATTTTGTATTTTATTTTATTTATTTATTTTTTGGTACTAGGGATTGAACTCAGGGACACTTGGCCACTGAGCCACATCCCAGCCCTATTTTGTATTTTATTTAGAGACAGGGTCTCACTGAGTTGCTTAGGGCCTCGCTAAGTTGCTGAGGCTGGCTTTGAACTCATGATCCTCCTGCCTCAGCCTCCCAAGCCGCTGGGATTACAGGCGTGTGCAGCCTCCTCTGGGTTTCTGATTTGTGCATGCTCCCACCTTGGCCTCCAGGAGATGTGCTGAAGGAGAAAGTGCTCTGAGGTGGGGAGGGCAGGTCCTCTTCTGACTCTGACAAACGTGCTCCGGGGTTATGGCAAGACCTCCCCTACCCCTTCCTGTGTTTGTCCCCCAGGTTCTTTTCCAGGTCTGAATATGGCCTGGCCCCAGCACTCACAGGACAGCAGACATTCAGCCCTCTAACCTTGGGGCCAGAGAGATCCACATTGGAATCTTTTCTTTACTCCTTCCTACCCATGTAGGGTTGGGCAAATCACTTAACTTCTCCCTGCCTTGGTTTCCCCATCCACAAATGGGGCTAATAGGGATGAAACGTTCACACCCCAAACTCTCAGTGGGATTGGAGCACACTGAGTGCCACAGAAGCCACCTCTGTCCAGTGACAAGCTGATTCCTTCCTGGCTCAGCCCTCTGCCCCCAAACACTCCTTGACGGGTTCCCTGTCCACCCAGGGCATGAACAGCCACTTCCCATCACCAGTTGGTTCCCAGGAGCTGGTGGCCACCCACAAATTTGGGTCATACTACCCCCTCCATGAGGGCACACTGTCCATGCCAGCCCCGTCCAGCCTCCTCCTCAGCCTCTCCTGCACTTACCCCCTCTGCCCTAGGCTGGGCTCACTCTCAGATTCCCTCTGATCCGTTCCCATGACTCCTGCCTCTGGGCCTCCTGCCTCTCTTTGACCCACCTCTTCTCTCCCTGTCTTGGCCTCCCTGCTCTTCTCAGTCTTCCCTTACCTTCACTTTTCTTCCTCCCTCCCTCCTACCTGCCCAGGACAGAGGCTGTGAATTTTCTCATTTGATCCTGTTGGTTCCTCCGAGCTGGAGCCTTTGCCATCTCCCCACTGTAAAGGTGACCAGCTGACGTGCATGGACATGGTAACTGGGCCCGTTGTTCCCAGGGTAACTGGAGGGCCTGGGGTTTGCAGGAGAACCTGCTTCTCTGCAGTCCCCGCTGCGTTCCTCCTCTCCCCACCTGGATCAGGTGGGTATGGGTTTCCTTTGCCTCTTGACCTCTGGCTCCTGGCTCCATCCTGGCTCCCTGAGGGCTGGCAGTGGGAATTGAGGGGTGGACGACAGGCAGATGCTGTCAGCAGAGGGGCTCAGGAAGGGCTAGGGAGCCAATGACCCAGGATGGTCTTCTCCCTGCGAGCAGCACAGCTGTGACCCGTGAGTGGCTCCCACTCTGGGAAACCCTCCCTGAGGGGTTGGGACACAGAGCTGAGGTGTCAGGACAGCTGTGGAGACACCAGCCATGCAGGCTGTCAGCTGGGGTTCTCAGCTTGGCTGTTCCACCAAGTGTAAAGTCGGGGGACTGTGGTGTGGCCCAGGAGGATGTCCTAGGAGGTGCTGCATTTCAAAAGAACTCTGAAGAGAGTCAGGAGGGAAGAGGGGATCTGTCTGCCTCTGGAAGCTCACTGAAAAAGCTAAAGGGTCTGTGGCTGCTTTTCCTGGAGAAGTGACTGCCTTCCAACATGGGAGAGGGAGTCAAGGGGGCTGCTGGCTCAGAGTCCACTGAGCAGAGACGGAGGGCAGATGTGAGGATGATCATAGGATAGCAATGCCTCATCCTGTTTCTTTGCCTATAAAAGTGAGTTAGACAAACCTAGGAATTTCCAGACAGTACTTGGCATCTAAATCAGGGAAAAGAAAATGCCATTTCTCAGACCCCACCCCAGAGATTTCAGTTCTGTAGGCCCAGGGGAACTCGGGAATCCTCATCTTCTTTAATGCTCTCTAGATGATTCTGAAATGAAGCCAGAATTGAGGATGACTGAACTAGCTCAGTGAGACTCAACTAGAAGTCCTTTTATCCCCCTGAGAACATTGGGCATGAATGTCTGGAGACACCCTTGGTGGCTATGAATTGGGGGGTACTGGCATTTAGTGGCTAGAGGCTAGGGATGCTCTAAACATCCTATGCACAGCACCCCCTCCCCCAAAAGGACTACCTGGCCCCACATGTCTGACTGTGGAAACCCGGGTGGGGGGCGGGGAGTGCAAAGCTCTGAAGCCACTCACCTGCTTGCCCACCATGCAGGGAGGAAGGAGGACATTCGGGGAGACCTTGGAAAGAATGAAAGAATAAGAAGAAGCCCTCAAGAGGCCCTGGGTTGCTCTTTACCTGCAAGTGCCCTGCAAGACTTTGGACCAGACATTCTTCACTGCCTGGCTTAGCTGAGGACAGGGGACAATGGAAGGACTCTTCCTGACCAGATAGGAGGTCCTGCCTGGTCAAAGCCTCCAGGCTCTTTCTAGGGTCGGGTGTGCGTGGGACAGCAGGAAGGAGTGAGCAGATCTGCTTGCAGACACAGTCAAAGTTGGGGAGTCAGGCAGCCCCTCCCTAAAGTCAGCCAGCATCTTGGAGAAGACAGCTGACTTGGGTAAACCTGGGACAAGAGGCAGAATCTGTGCAGGGCTGGGTCCTTGGAGCTTTAGGTGAGCCTGTCCCAGAGGAGAGGCTTCCCTGGCCTCACTAGGGCCCTGTGACCCACTGAATGCCGCCAGTCCTCCCCCGCCTTTGGGACAGGTGAGGGTGGAGGAGAGAGAATGAGGAGTCCTCTCACCCAGACCCCGCCATCAAGGAGGGATTCTGGGGCTGGGGACATAGCTCAGATGGTAGAGTGCTTGCCTCTCAAGTCCAGGGTCCTATGTTCAATCCCCAGTACCACAAAAAAAAAAAAAAAAGGAGGGCTTCTGCACAAACCAAAAGGAGTCCTCCTCCCCTGCCATGAGCTCTGCCCAGCCTCAGCTGCTGCAGTCACCGTGTCACTCAAGCCCCCACAACCAAGATGCAAGATACACAGGGGCAAAGGACCTGGCGAGAACCAGACTGATGGGGAGTGAACCAGGGATTTGGTGGTTAATTCTGGCCTCAGAGGGCTTCAGATCAGGGCTCCTGAAAGGGTGGTCAGGACCAGTTCCACAGGTCAGGTCTGCTAAGTGCTAACCCTCTGCTACTGATTCACAAGGTGATAAGCACAAAAACTGAGAGTAAGCATTTGGAAACTTCGATGTGAATTTGTCCTTGCTGACACCCAAGCAACTTGTCAATAACCTCGTCTCCTTGAGCAGGGTCTGGACCAATTCAGATGCTGTCACACTTGGGAGGTGAGTCCTACCGCGCTGCTGTGCAGGAGGACCACATGCTGGCCCGCTGCAGACTGGAAAATCCCCGGTCCATCCCTGCCCAGAGGAGTGTGTGGGGCTGGCCCATGAGGGAAGGCCTGGTGGGGAGGAGGGTCTGAACCCTGGCTGGGCTGAGCACTCCTGCCCCATCCCTCTGCCAGTGGAGTTAGGGGGACAGTGGACCATGCCCATGAAAGCGGTGGGCCCTGCTCTTTGGCCTTCAGTGGGGACAAGTCCCTGCACAGGCATTTCCTCCATTATTCTCCATCATGGTCCAGAAAGAGGGCCCAAGGCCACCCACCCAGGAAGTGGCAGAGTTGGCTCTAACCCCAGGACTTCTGCCCTGTCAGCTTTAGGGACAGTGTTCCTTCCTCAAGGGTGCTCTCTTCAGGGGTATGCACAAGCCATGCCACTCCTGGGCCCCGTGTTTCACAGCTTGGCAGGAGCGTCCATGGTCAGAGCATCAGCCGGACCATTTGGAGAAAAAGGACCCCAAAGGCAGCCCCCTGCCACCTTAGGCAGCTGGAGGGCCATGGTGTGGATTGAGGGACAAGACCTCATGGAGAGGAGAGGAATGCTGGTGCCCCGGCCACCTCTGCTTGCCTGGCTACTCCTGCCTGCAGCCAGCAGCACCAGGGCAGTGGTGGGGAGGGAGCCCTGGGCTGCCACCAACCTGCTTGGTGACCGAAGCACCTTGGAGCTCTCTCCGAAGACCCCAGCTTCTGAGAAGTTTCTTGCCCCTTTGTCTCAATGCCCCAGCCTCCTCTGGTGATGTCACCCACCCCTGCCCAGAGCCCCTCATGAAGCACGGAGCAATGGGGGCCAGGGTGGAGTGTGGTTGGCCTGGAATCTCGGACTGTCCCTGAGCCGTGCCAGCAGCATGACCCTCCATGAGCCCTGGAGCCACGCACACGTGGGGTGGGCGGAGGGCCCTGTCTGTCCAGCTGGGCCTCTGTCTCTCCTGTCGCCACGGCACTTCCAGGTGCACAGATAGGTGTTCATCCAGGGCTAGAGCACAGAGACCCTTCATTAAATTCAGTGAATACTGTGCACCTACTGTGTGCACAGTTCTGGATTAGATGCTGAGCACACAGACTCTGTCTCTGCTTCTTTATGTTTTGAGGGAATCCTCCTGACCCTGGGAGGGGGCTTGGAATTGATGGTGGGAACAAGGGCTCGGGTTAGATGCAGGCAATCAGGGGTCCTTATAGGGTCTGTTTCATCAGAGTTTCAAGCCCCCCACAGGGGGACACACCAAGGAGCTTACTGCAGGGGGAGGGGATGAGGAACAGGCAGAGCCTCATAGGAAAGAGGGGGCTTAGACCAAAGGGCTTCCTGGAGGAGGAAGCTGATGGTCCAGGAAGGCGTTGCTGGGTGTGAGCGGGTGCAGAGACTGGGAGAGAAGCCCCACCAGGAGTGACAGCTGGGTCAAAGGCAGGGAGGCACCGATGAACCTCCCTGAGGAGAGGCTGGGGCAGGAAGGAGAGTGAGAGCCCAGCGTCTGCTTCTTTCGCCTCCAGAGTGCTAGGAGGGACTCAGTGGGGCCACACGGCGGGCGGGCTCGGCAATGGCAGATACTCCGTAAATGATGCCCCCGCCGCCGCCAAGAGAAGCTGGGAGGCACTGAGGGAATGGCAGGGGCAGGGAGGGGGACGCAGGGCCTGGTGAGGCCCCGGATTAGGGACCAGCAGCCTGCGGAGCAGCCCAGCCACCCTGACTATGCTGAGGAGAGGTGGTGACCACGTAGTAGACTCTGAGGGGTGGCAGGTGGGGGGACACTATTACAAACACTGCAGAAGTAGCACACTGCCAGTGTGTGTGTGTGTGTGTGTGTGTGTATGTGTGTGTGTGTGAGAAACAGACGGGGATGCTCACTAGGGAGCAGTGAGGACCAGAGGCAGCGGCTCTGTGCTTCGTCCTCTGCTGCTGGAGTGGGGGCCCAGCCTGGGGCAGTGGGGGTGGGGAGAGGTCCTCCCACCATGGCATTGACCTCTGCGTGGGGGGTTCTCTTGAGACATGGAGAGAAAGGGGTTCCAGCAACTCTCTGGATAGGATCAGGGCACGTGTTCTCTTGGGTGCTGGGAAGAAAGACGAAGCAAAAATGACCAGGATGTGCTAGCTCTTCTCTCCCTCTGAGCTCTCTCTTTAGCCACTGGTTTCCTTCTGGGTTGCACCTGGAGTCTCTCTCTGTCAGTCAGTTTGTCTGCAGACGGACATCCTCTAAAGTGGTAAAACTGTCCACCCTGAGCAAGCCAGGGCACCGGCTAGGCTGCTGCTCCTGAGAGCCCAGCCTCGGGGGCCCGGGCCTTAGAAAGCCCTGGGCCTTGCCTCCGCCAGTCCCTTCCTGCCCAGTGACTTTCTCGTGCAGCCTGCACAGCCCACCCCCATCCCAGGGCCTCTCTCCCTCTCCACCCACCCAGCTCTGCCCCCACAGTGGGAGGGGCTGCTCTGGAAATGGCAGGTACCTGTGGCTCACTGAGCTAGGAGGACCACCGAGCCCTTCACACACCTGGCAAGGAGGCTGGGAAAACAGGGTAAGTTAAAAAGGAAGACACCCCCCTGTCACCAGGGCACTGCCCCGGCTGGTCCTGACACTCTCTGGCTCTGTGCACCTGCCAGGACACAGACCAATAAGCTGCTGGGTTCTCCTAAAGGCCCGGAACCCCCAGCACTTAAAGGCTCCACCAAGATTCCCACTATGCCTCACGATGGCTCAGCTCCTCTTAGCACTCGGGTGGGCGGCGGACTCCAAACTTGTAGACAGGCAGCTGAGAACCATCCCCATCTCTCCTTCTGCAGCCATGAAAGAGCCGCTGGACCAGTCTGGCCAGTTTCTCTCCTGGGTGTAGGTGCACTGGCTCGCAGCCAGGCTGGCAAGAGGCTGGGAACGGGCTGACAGGCCAGGGTGGGTGCACTCCACAAACCCCAGCTCTCAGCACCTCGGGAGGCTGCACCAGCAGGGCCAGGGGTGGGATGGGGAAGAGCACCCATAAACATCTTCCTTTGTCCCAGAAACAGTTCACAGCTGCTGGGTGGGCAGCCGCCAAAGTACACGCTTGGCTAAAGCATCTGAATCCGAGGTCTGCGTGCAGGGATCCCTCTCCCAGAACAAAACCCGCCATGCCCATTTCACAGAAAAGGAAGCACTTGTCTGCACTGACACAGTCTGCCACCTCTGCCTCCCTCCCTTCCTGCCTTCCCACTGTGTTGGAGCAGACCCCACTTACTCTGAAAACAAGCACTCAATCATCAGTGGCCAACAGACTCCAGCTAGTTGTTTTCAAAATAATCATTTGCATCAGTGAGCTCCTTTCTCATTAGCCTCCCTATGGGCCCCTCCTTTTTGGGGTACTGAGGCTTGAACCCAGGGATGTTTTACCACTAAGCCACATCCAGATCTTTGTTTTAAAATTGGACACAGATCTCACTAAATTGCTGAGGTCGGTCTCAAACTTGTGATCCTCCTGCCTCAGCCTCCCAAGTCTCTAGGATTATAAGCCTGCACCACTGTGCCTGGCAAGAGGAGTATTTTTAAAGGGCTCAATGGTATTACTGGTAGGAACTGGGCTGACACAGGCCTCCAAGAATCTTCATGGATGGGAATCATTTATAATTAACAAATTCATTCTTTGACTAGAAAACTGCAGCTAAAGCCGGGCATGGTGGTGCACACCTGTAATCCCAGCGACTTGGGACGCTGAAGCAGGAGGATCATGAGTTCAAAGCCAGCCTCAGCAACTTAGCGAGGCCCTAAGCAACTCAGTGAGACCCTGTCTCTAAATAAAATACAAAATAGGGCTGGGGATGTGGCTCAGTGGTGGAGTGCCCCTGGGTTCAATCTCTGGTTCAAAACCAAAAACAAACTGCAGCTAAAATCTCCACTTGACCTCACGTCCCAAACAGGCTCAACCTTTTGTTGAGACTGTGAATGGCTAGGAGGGAGTCAGAGCTGGGAGACATCCTGCCAGCCCTCTTTTCACTGAGGAGGAAAGAGAAAGGCCCAGACCACCTCCTGCCAACCTGCCCTTCCCCAGACCCAGCGAAAGGCAGGCGCTTCAGGGCTGCAGCTCCGTCCTCATGGGCATCTCCAGATCACTGGGGTGCTGGGCTGGTTGTTTGCCGCTTTCTTGTTTCATTTTAATAACCGCAGTGGGCTTAAGGGGGAGTTCTAGTCTCTTCTGCATCAGAGATGGCTTTTCTGCTAGGCTGGTTTAAGCATCACTCAGCTTTCTCAGTTTTGACATGACATCTGTATCCTGTGGGAACAGCGATGGATTTGCTCCAATTACACAATGTTAACAGAGGAAGTAACAATAAATCCCTCTGTCCAGTCCACAAACGTTTCTTAAACACCTACTGTGTGCAATGGATCTCCAGGCCACCACAGGGACACAAGACAAAGGAACTTCTGGTCTGTGGCTCATGGCCTGATAGCAGACCCATGGGACTTGGTGTGTGTCACCCTCAACCAGCGTGGGCTCTGCGTGGTTGAGGTCAGAGTGCCCTGGACAGGTTCTTATCAACAACTGCAGTGACTTATCTTTTAGCACAGGGGAAAATGCTTGAATCGAGGACACTGAACATTCCTGCCCTGCAAGTGACCAACAAAACAGGACCCCTCCTTCCGTTCAGGGAGCCGGCCTGAGGTCTTCTTTCCAGAGCTGGCTCCTTTCCTAAATGGAAGCCCCACTAAAAGCTTTACCTACATGCTCGCTTGCCTGATTTGATTTCATTTCTAAAAGGTCCCAGGGTCCAGCACCAGGCCCAGGGCTGAGAAGGATGAAAGACAGCAGGAGAGGCCAAGGCCCAGAGAGAGCACTTAGGTCCAAGTACCCTGCACCAAGGTCCCTTGGCTGGGAGGAGGCAGAGCTGGTAATGGAATCCCATCTGTGTCTCTTGCCATCAGAGGTCACAGCCCTAAGCGGTGTTTGGAAACACAGACCTTTCAGAGAGACATGAAAGGGAGTGATGGGAACAGGGAGTCTTGTTCGAAACCCCTGTTTAGAGAAACTTCAGCTCAGAGAGGAAAGAGGACCTACCCAAAGTCACGTGGTCAGCTGGAGGCAGAGCTGGAACACAAGTCGGCTTTGCTGGCTCCCAACTTAATGGTCTTTCCATTCCTTTAGCTGCTGAAATCCTCAGCCCTGCGCCTATCCCTGCCTTCGAGGCCACACCACAGCCGGGGC
Source organism: Glaucomys volans (assembly GCA_020662805.1). Lineage (NCBI taxonomy): Eukaryota > Metazoa > Chordata > Mammalia > Rodentia > Sciuridae > Glaucomys > Glaucomys volans. Next base: position 23,168 of record JAJEJO010053433.1, on the reverse strand, counting down.
TCAGGTTCCTGGGTTTGGCAAGAATCATGGGCACGTGGGTGGTGCCAAAAGGTACCTCTGACCCCCAGGCTGCTTCTGCATGACTGACCTCAGCTGGCTGCTGCTGCTCTCCAAGGAGCCAAGTGTCAGTGAGGGTGAGAAACGGCTCTTCCACTTGAGCTCATGCTCCTGGGCTCTGGGTCAGTGTCCTGCTTTTCCGTATCTATACATTTCCTTAGCGCCGCACTGACCCAGGTCGTGTCCCTCCCTAAGGCTGGTCATGTCACATCAGAATGGCTTGGCCTTGCTTTCAGTCCCCTTTCCAACTTTGCTCCCAGTCTGTTGCCAGGCCAGTTGTCCCACACCCCACAGCAGCCCGTGCCCACCCTCGGCACCTTTCTGCCTTATGCAAGCCTCCTGCTAGCGGGCCCCTTGGAGACCTGGCTCCACAGAATCTAAGCAAAGATATAACCTGGAAATGACCCAAATGCGCGCGCATGTAGGATGGCAAAGTACGGCCACTCACAGACAGGAACAGCCTCCCTCTGAGAGCTCACGAGCTACATGGGACAGACTTGGGCTGACACAGCAACGAGAGGGTTGCCCCATGGCCACAGCTGTGCCCAAACCTGTGCTTGAGAAAAGGACCCACCAGGGTAATTTCTATAATGATAACAGCAGCTATATTAGGAGAGTGAGGGCGCAGTAATTTTCCCCTCGCTTCCAAACTTTGCCTAATGCTGCTAAATTGCTTTTATAATAAAGACAGCAATAAAACCCACTCCCTCCTCAGCATTCACTCTCCTTTAAGAGCCCAGTTAGGCCTGACCTTCTCCACCCCTCATGGTCACCTGTCATTAGAACACAGATCTCTCCCAGGAAGAGTGGCAGCTGGTGGGTAGGTGCTTGGGAGGTGCTCATGCTGTCTCTCCCTGAGGTAGGGACAATATCTCATCTGTCTCCTCCTCACCCATGAACACACATGCACACACACACACACACACACACACATACACGTGCACATGCACCCCATCTCTCACATATTCTTTCCCCCACTGTGTTCACACCAAGTACAGCGCGAAGACCACACTAAAGGCCCCAGAGTGGATCCTTTCCCAACACTGGCTGACTTGTAGGGAGCAGAGCTGGATTTTGGATTAACTCTAAATCCCCTAGATTCAGATATTCAAACTGTCCAGACTACCTGCGCTTGCATCTGGCACACATTCGGAGTGAGATTAAAGTGGCTTAGAATATTTACTGATAAAAGCTAACAAAACAAAGCCTTTGATCAGAGTGCCGGGGTGTAAATTCTGGCTCTATCACTCAGTCATTCACAGCTCTGTGACCTTGAACAAGTCCTTGGCTTCTCTGTGCCTCACGTAGAATTCCTAGGTTCCCAGTGCTGTTATGGGGACTAAATGACTTAATATTTACAAAGCAGCTGGATGGAGGCCCTGACATTTGTACTTGCATCATAAGCACCCCATTCACTCATTGCTGCTCATTCACTCCCTATTTATTGAGCACCTACTGATTTCTTCAGGCCAGACATAAGAGGCACACAACCTACCATCTAATGGGAACAACACACACCAAAAAAAAAAAGAGACTTTCTTTTAAGAAAATGTGATCATTTTACACAGACATTTGCACACAATTCTAAGAACCGCCTGAGAAAGAAACATGTACCTATTTCCACGTAAACTTGAAAAAATACCCACTGTTCAATCCTTAGAATCCATTTACAACATTGAATTCTGATTTGTGAATTTAGACTAAGCCTCTGCACACAGGCGGCTGTGGAAAATAGTCCCACTCAATGCCGTCTATTTAACCTCCCTGTATGTTTTTCTTCCTACTTCCTTTGACTGTGTCCCCGATCATCTACAAAGTAATCTTGGGGTTCAGCCCGCAGGTAATGAGTAGGGGAGGTGACGTAGGTTCATTGAGATCAACCTTCAGTTATTTTAAAAAACAACTTGTAAATATTTGGCGAGGAGAGGAGGTGGTGAAAGGCTCTCAATGGATGAACCAGCAGAGGTTGAATATTTAAATATTGATGGCTTTAACTCAAAAAGCTTTGTGAGCAGATAAACTGTACAGTTGGTTGATACCAAAATTGTCAATCCATAACCCTCCCCCAAATCCACTCGTCTTTGGAATGGAAATCGCTTTTGAATACCCTGAACTCGGTCATGGTGATGGCTGTGTGTGTGTGGCCCAGACAGACCACGCCGACCCTGCAGAGTCCCGAGACCCGCGCGAGGCGACCCCAGGCGAGCAGCACGCGGAGCTGCCCAGCGGCGGCGCGGAGGCCCACCCTCCCTCACGCCCACCTCCTCGGCCGCTGACAGCTTACGTGTCTGCACCCAGCCAGCCCAGGCGCTCAGAGATGTGCTCGGCGCCGGCAAGTGGCGGCAGTCACTAGCACCGGGCCGGGTAGTCGACCCCCTAGCCTTTCCCAGGGCTCCACCGCTCGCCGACAGCCCCTCGCCGCCCCCGAACTTCATCCAGTGGATGCTGCAATCACCGTCTGGCGACTTTCCTAAACTCCCGGCGCCGGAACCGCGAGCGGCGCGGCGGGCTGGAGAGCCAGCATTACGCGCCGGGCTGCGGTGCCCGCGGATCCGCGCACAGACACCCTCCGAGGCTGCGATGTGGATGTAGGGCTTCCAGTCGCGCAGGCGACGGTTACCTTGCTGGACTTGGGGCTTTCGCGGAGGGACGGGGCAGGAAAAAGTGCCCAGGACTAGGACCCGGGGCGGCTGACAAGAGGGTGCTGGGATGAGGTGGGATACGCACCTCCAGAGCCTCCAGGGCCGGGGCTGGGGTCTGCATGGAAGGAGTGGGAGGTGCAATCAAGGTTTGGTCCCAAAGTGTGCGGTGTTCTCGGCACAGAGCGGGTTCCCCGGGTGGGCGGACCCCTCCTCCGCCAGCATCCCGGTGCTTCGCCACAACGGTTTCTTTTCCCCCGGAGTTCTCCCTCGACCCACCCAACCTGGCCACAAGGTGCAGGAGACCGAGTCAGGCTGCCCAGCCTCCCCTGGCCCGTGCCCCGCGCTCCCGGCGCCCCTCCCCCACCACACCCGCAGCCCACGCCTGTCCCGCGCCGGCCGGGGGCTGGCGGCGCCCGCGCTCCGGGCTGACCCGCTCGCTCTTACCTTGACGAGCCGGAGCTGCGGGCGCCGTCCCATCCTCGGGCTCGCTCCGTTACCGTCCTGGATGCCTGGGTCCCTTGGACATCCCAGAGGGGCCGCCCGGCGGCTGCGGACTCCGACGATGCAGAGTGGGCGGCTGGGCTCCTCCGTCGCTACCAGGCACCGAGGTACCGAGCTTTGCGCTCTCCAATCCGGCGGCCCGGCCCGGCCCGGCCCGGCCCGGCCCGGCGGGCTTTCGCTTGCCCTTCCCGGGCAAGTCTGGCCGCCGTTTTGCGATTCAGCCCCGGCCGGCGTCTCTCGCCCGCCGGGAGCCCGCCTCCCTCGCCGTCCGCCCGCCCGCTCCTCGCCCTGCCTCCCCGCCCCCTCGCCGCGCGCGTCCCCTCCTCTCTCCCTCCGCCTCCCCTTCGGTCCCTCCTCCGCGCCTCGCCCCTCCGCTCCCTCCGCCCTCTCCGCCGCCTGGGTTCCCCGCCCTTCCCCGGCCAGCTCCCTGAGCCCTCGCCCCGCTGACCACCTTCCTTGGACCCCGGTTTGCGGCAGTTGGTGGGGTGTGCTGGCAGTGGTGGTGGCCGCCGCAGCTCAGGGAGCACAGGCTGGAGAAGGAGGTGGCGGGAGAAGGAGGCAGCCTCCGACTCCCGCCTCCCGCCGGGCTAGAGGTCGGGACTAGGGGAGTCCAAGGGATCTCGGGGTGACTGGGAGACTCGGGTGAATTTATGAGATTATTGGGGGGTCGGGATAGGGCGAGCTGGGCTGAGCTAAGCAGCTGCGGAAACCAGATGAAGCTGGGAACTGCGTTTGGGCAGTTCCCGCCTTGCAACGGTCAGGAGGTCACCGCCGCCCCCACTGGGCAGGGGCATTGAGCCCGACCCCCAGCGCCTTTGGCACTGCCACGCCCGGTGCCTAATAAAGCACGAAAGCCCTACGGAAGGAGCCCTTATTCATTTACTCGTTCGTTCATTTTACAAGCTGAGCACCTGCTCAGTTTGGTCCAGACAAGGGACAGCACCCCAAGATAAAGGGAAGATGTTAGTGCCGCGCAGGACTAGCATGCACCCGGACGCTGCCTGGGAGAAAGCCGGGAGCGCAATGTGCTGCAACGCGGGGAACGCAGCTGGGAATCCAGTCTGCAGGGCGTGGAGGAGGCCACAGCGCCCCCTCTCGGCCAGATCCTCAGGGTAGGGTTCAGCAGTCCCGCCAGACCATAGGGTCTTCATCTGATTTGGTTTTCTAGCTAACCAGCTCACCCCAACTCGAGAAGCAGGTCCCGCCTCCTCCAAGCTCTTCTAGGTGGACAGAACTTTTGACTTTCTTCTCCCTCTTTCTTCCTGAGCCAGAGCTGAAAATGGACAAGAGGAAGCCCTGGGAAATCTTCACTCTACCCCGCAAAGCGTAGGTTCCCAGCAACAATGGCAGCCGCCCCCAGAATATGCAAAGGCACCTTGGGCGAAGCATGGTCCCAGAGTGGTGACCAGCTGGTTTTGAAATCAAACAGCCTGGCTGCCCTGGATTCTGTGTCTTACCAAGCCCGCCCCCTCCTCCCTTCCACCCCCTTCTTGGCACTTTGAGCAAGAGCCAGTGTGTTCATGGGTCCGAATGATCTTTATTTGGAGCTGGAGTTATTGCTGGTGAGGAAACTGAGGCACACAGAGGTGTGGCCTGTCCAAATCCCCATAGGAAGTAAGCCTCCTCCTCCTCTTCAATTCCCAGCTCAAAGTGCTTGGAGGTCTGGGCCCTAAGACAGTTTGGGACATTGAAGTGAGTGACATTGACCAGGAAGCCAGCTGGTCACATTGGTAGTCAAACTGGTGTCATTTTTCTAGGTGGAACACACAGTTCTGAGCCTTTCAAAACCCAATTAGGTTAGGGTCCCAGAGCCGGTCATGCTGAGTGGTGCACTGATCCAGGACACTCAAACCCAGAGGAGACTGACATACCATCCAGATTGCCAGTCTACCTTTCTCAATGAAGATTAAGTGCAGGGCAGCCAGGCACAGTGGCCCATGTCTGTAATCCCAGGACTCTGGAGACTGAGGCAGGAGTATTTCAAGTCCAAGTCCAGCCTGGGCAACTTAGACCATTCTCAGAATTAAAAATATAAAGAGCCAGGGGTGCAGCTTGGTAGTAGATCACCCCTGTGTTCAATTCCAAGCACTGAAAAAAAAAATGCAGAATGCAGGGTAGTCTGGCATCCTGCATGTTCTGGAGGCAGGCAGCATGGGTGTGAGTCTTGATTCTTCCCCTAGCAAGCTGATCAACCCCGAAAATTTATTTAAATTATATAACAGTGCCTCAATGTTCTCATCCATAAAATGAGCACAAGAACACCCACCGCTAGGGCTTAATAACTCATTTGCACAGGGCTCCGCTCAGTGCCTGGCACATAGCTGGTGAAGGTTAGCTCGAGTCACCTAGCTGGTATCAAGATGGAGTGAACCAGATGCTCCTGTGTTGGTGTCTTGGTCCCTCCTCTAGGCAATTCTTTGTGAGAAGCAAATTTCTCCATTAGAAGAGCCCAGAAGCAGTGGACTGTGAGGTTGGAGGAGGCTGGTAGGTGGTCAGGGAGGGCTGCCAGTCCTGCTGAGGCCTGCTCCCAGCTCACCTTGGAGCACATGCTCCAGAGACCAGACAGCTCCAGTTTCTGCACTTCTCTGAGATTCTGGTTCCCTTTGCTTAATAAACACCATTAAATTTTGCCTCTCAGAGCCCGTCCTCTTCCCCTTGACATGATCTTTAAATATGCAAATGCCATCGATTCTTTGTAATCAAGTCTTGCTCTTCCTGCCTTTTTAGGCTGGGAGTAAGACCTTCTCTCTTCCTGAAGCGGCATCTACAGCTTGTACATTTCCCCTGGTCTGTTATTTCCCTGATTTACCCTCCACCTGCCCCCCCCCACATGGGGGAAGGGGGCTTCAGCCTCTCTCCATCACTTATTTATAGTTCTGGCCTTGACTGCTGCAGGGGGTTATAAGAAGCTCCTGTTTAACAGCCTTCTGCAAAAGCTTCCATATCTCCTTTCATTTGTCCCGAAAAGGCTTCCTTTCACCTTCAAGGGCCTGGCTCCAATCCGCCCCTGCCTACAGAAGATGCCGGTGTCTACCCTGGCCCCCGTTCTTGCCCTCGCATGCCCTTCTCTACTCAGCCGCTCCAGCCCCAGCAGCCCGATGGCTCAGGCTGGTCTCTGTGGGCAGCCTCTCCACACTGTCCTCAGGACAGATTCCAGCTCCGTTTGAGTATTCTTTCCCAGACTGACCCTTTCCCAAACTCTCCTCCAATTGATCTCTCCCCTGCCCGCTCCTCTTTCTGCCTCGACCCAGACCAGAATCACCTTTCCTTCTTTTAATCTGCCATTTTGGAAGAAAGGAGAAATACGAGGAATCCAAACAGGAATAAAAGACAATCACATGTCCTTCCAAATAATAGGTAAGAAAGATGCGAGAAAAAATGATGAAGGGGTCCAGGGAGAAGGACTGGGTAGGTGGTTCCTGTGGGCACTCCTGTGAGGACAGGATGATTTGCAACAGCGTTTCTCAGACCACGGGTAGCAACAATAGGTTTTTTTGTTTTGTTTTTTTGTGCTGCTAGGGATTGAACCCAGGGCCTTGTGCATGCGAGGCAAGCACTCTACCAACTGAGCTGTATCCCAGTCCCAATGATAGGTTCTTTATTTTTAAATTTCTCATTCCTCTCAGCTGATACAACTGCAAAATGCAGCAGGAATGAACTATTAGGAAATGAAATAAAAAGATAAAGACATACAGAATAAAAACCCAATTTAAAAAACTAGTAGATTCAATGGGCCTAAAACTACCCTATCAGATTGCTATTGCTTTACATTTCTAAATGTTCCCTCTTGATTTCTGCACTTCCTTCATCACAGATCAACAACAGAGTCTGCAGGCAGGTGCCAATCTGCAGATCATGCCCGCATGCAGTAGCACCGCTCCGGAAGTATGAAGCCAGGAAAATGGTCTCGTGGAGGGAGCAGCTTTTAAAATCCCATGAACGCTTGGGGATATGGTGTTAATTACTCCACTTGTTTAATAAACGTTTAATGAGCAGCAACTATGTGCCAGTCACTGCTGGATACCGAGGCTAATAGCGATTAATATACCAGGTTCCTAGCCCTCAAGATGTTCACAGCCTGGAATGGGAGAAAACCACTTTGATAAATAATTAAAAGCTAGTGAAATTAGGTCAACAATAGACCAGGCACTGTGGGCATGGAGATGGGAATATTAATTCTGCCTGGGGCTTCCAGGGAAGGGTCTATCATGGGGGTGATGCTTGAGCTGGGGTCTGGAGGTGGAGAGGCAGGTACCTGTTCAATCCCAGAGGGAACCTGCACTCCATATGTGAATGAGCACATGTCCAATGCTCTGCACAGAGACTGCACCTAGCAAGTGTTTCCAATGTGTTTGCTATTTTTATCATTCAACATCCTGTTATTACCATTATCATTATTACTCACCTAGATCTACCCAGCACTGCCCTTAACGTTGGCATGAGGGTGTTGGGGGTCACAAGAAGTAGCCCAGTTGATAGAAGGGGGTCATCTAGCTTTGATCCCACCCTCTTTGTCAGAGGAAAGATTTCTCTGGAAGAGATGGAATGGGAGTTGGGTATTGAAGGGGATGGAGGATGTGGACTGGTGAAATTGAGAGAGGGAGACTTTCAAGGTAGGAGGGTCCCTTAGCAACACAGCCTGAGGACAAGGACAGGAAAGGAGATGGTTGATGGGGCAAGTGCTGGGGTGCAGGGACTGGGTGGGGCTGGGCACAGTTGCCAGGGAGCAGGGTGTGGACTTCCAGCTCTTGGAAAGGGGACTTGACGTCATTCATTCTCTGGTTTAGGACAGGTGGTAGTTGGGAGTTAGGATTGGTAGGGCAGCCTCTACTCCTTTTTTTTTTTTTTTTTTTTTTTTTTTTTTTGCAGTGCTGGGGATTGAACCCAGGGCCTTGTGCATGTGAGGCAAGCACTCTACCAACTGAGCCATATCCCCAGCCCCACTCCATAGCTCTTGAACAAACACTTTGCCACTTAATCCTTGGAACAACTCTGTGAGGGAGGTATTAACAGCCTCACTTTACAGATGGGAAAGTAGAGCTCAGAGGCCAACCACCCACCCAAGGTCACACCACTGGCCTCCACACAGACAGGACTGGAGCACGGTTCCCTGACTCCCACTCCAGATATTTTCCAGCATGCTATGGAAAGGTGACCGGAGCTTAGACCTCAGGGAGCTGAGCTGTGACCTAGAGGAGGCCCTGGCTCCAGTCCCAAGAGGCTCTGGGATGAATCTTTCCTTCTTTCTCTCCCCAGCAGGTGGACAAGAGGGAGGAGTAGAGACAAGCCATGGGACAGTTGTTGGCAGTGACAGCAGGCAAAGGAAGGCCACTCAGCCACAGAGGGCTCCTCAGGTGACCTACCAGCCTCTCCCCTGCTGCTCCCAAGTCTGAGTTTGTATCACTCACCAGTGAGTGCACTCACACCATATTTTCACGTTTATTACTGTGGCCAAGAGGGCCATTGAAGCTCATTAGTTTTAGGTTTTTTTTTTTTCAATTTTTAAGAAGTGCATTGAAGTAAGAAGTGTTGGGTGGATGGAAAGGCACTTTGGGAACATTCTGGAAGTAAGAACAGATCAGAAAGGAAGGGCACATACCCCTTATCTTTGCAGAGAAATAAGCGTTCCTCCAGCCTAGACCAGAGGATCTCAACCCAGGGTGCATACCTCCCCTGACAGGGTGCAGAGGTCTGGCAATATCTAAGGGCATTTTGGGTTGCAAGAGCTGGGGGAGTGCTACTGTCATCGAGTGGGAGCTGTGTTGCTACTTAGGATCCTACAGAGCACAGACAGCCTCCACAAAAAAGAATGATCTGGTTCAGGACAGCCACAGGAAACCAGGCTGAGTCAGTAGTTTGGTACCATGGACAGCGACACTTGGCCCCATCCTGAGCTTGTGCTCCAAACCTGGACATCCTATTCTGCCTGAAAATCGCAGCGAGGAAGCCAGCCCACGGCCCCTGACTGCATTTCCCAACCTCCATCATTTCCAGCACACTCGGACCCCAGGGAAGAGAATAGGGCGGGGGCGTCGTTTGAGGCCACCAGCTGGTACTTGGTAGAGCCCGGACTGAGACCCTTCAAGAACATTCTTCATCCCTCCCCAGTCTGTCGCCCAGCCCAGCCCCCCATCTCTTTTATAGATGTAGCTCGTCCCCTTTTCCCGTATTCATCAAATCCCATTTTAGAGCTAGGAGGCTCCCAGCAACCTGCCTTCTATCAGAGAAGGTGCTGCTATTTCCACTTTACAGATAGGTCCGCTAAAGCTTCGAGGTTAAATACACAGAGTGCTTATTTGCTTCCTGAGAGCTCCTGAAGAGCAAAGGCTGCTTGGTTCATTCCCACAGTCCCAGCCTCTGGCAAAGTCGGGTCTCAGTTGCTTCCAAATGCAGCTCACAGTCTTCAATTCATGGTCAGATTTACCAGGGGTTAGACCCAGGCTCCTGCCTCCAGGGAAGCACCCTCACTAGGAACGCATTCTTTTCTGGAATCTTGGCACCACCTGGGAGGTGCCACTGGTTCTGCGTTTAATGTCACCCCTGTGGTGGATGGGGACACTCGCCATCCCAGCTAGGCAGGCAGCTACAGCTTCCTGGCGGGAAGCCACATCAGATCCTCAGCCCGACTTCGTCTCTCCTCTCCTCTCAGGCCTTAAGCAGGACCTCCAGCCTCCTATGCCTTGACTGTCCCATGCAAATGACCACCCCAGCCTTCACTGGCCACTTACAAGTCACACAGAACAAGACAGAGAGAGGCTGAAGAGACAGAGCCACCGGCTGCAATAAGTTACGTGGCCCGCATGTGGACCTTGATTTTCACAAAATAAAACCCCAAATCTATAAATAGACAAGTGGAAACATGAACTCTAATTAGACATTTGATGATTTCAGGATTGGTTGTTAATTTTGCAAACCGTGATGATGGCGCTGTGGTTATGTATTTCCGAGGAGCGCTTATCTTTTAGAGAGACAAATTGAAACAGTTACAGCAAAATGATGCGGCGTCCGGGATTCACACTGAGGGATCCGGGAAGGGAGGAAGTGGGTGAGGGTATCGATGAAACAAGATTTGCCATGAATTGTTAATTGTTGAATCTGGGTGGTGAGCACGTGGGGGTTTATGATAACATTCAGTCGATTTTATATGCATTGATTTTTTTTTTTTCAGCATGAGGGGCTAGGGAGGCTGCTCAGTGGGAAAGCATGTGCCTGGCACGTGTAAGACCTGGGGTTCAATCCCCAGCACCAAAACAAAACAGAACAAAACCAACAACAAAATTTAAAGCATGTGAGAGCTACTGGGACCCTCAGGGAGCCAATAGACAGAGTTCTCCAAACCATTTTCTATGTTCTAGGGTTCTAAAGAGAGACCCTAGGGACTAGGGACTGAAGTTGGAGGGGGAGGAGGTGACAGGGAAGTTGGGGCAGAGACTGGGACACTGTGCTTCTCTCTCAATGAGTTTTTTATAGTGACATTCTATAGGCGGTGTCTTGGGAAGGTTCTGCTCAGAGGTTGGAGCAGTTTTCCCAAAGCCAGGTGTGCTGGGGGCAGAGCCGGGCCCACCCTTGGCCTCCCACACTGCCCCCTGCCACACCGCCTTCCTCAGGCATTGCTGCCGCCCACCCATAGTTCCTGCAAGGCTCAGGGCCCGGGTCTGGGTTCAGTGAGCCACCACCGGAATGGAGCTGAACTGGGTCCCCTGTCCAAAGGTGGCTGAGGCCATGTGGCCTCCCTGGGCCACTCATTGCCAGATTTCTAAAGCCAACCCTGTGGCTCAGAGCCAGCTTTGGCTTTGCTGCCAGCCATCTGGCCAGGCCCCAGTAGCTCAACTGGACGGGAGCCAGCCCCTCTCAGGCATTCCTGAGCCAGTAAAGTGCTGAGCAGGGCTCAGCCCACCGACCACAGAGCAGCAGCACATTCTAGAAGAAGGCCTTCTGCTTGTCTGTCCTGGAGTCTCTCCTGCATGAGAGGAGTAGCCATGGAGTTAAGCCAAGGCCAGAAGAAAGGCTGGGCCCACTGGAGGTCAGCTGTGGGGAGCACAGGGCCTGAGTCATGTGGAGAGGGAGGAAGGGAAGGGGGCTGCTGGCTGTGACACTGAAGTGGGGGTTCGTCAGCTAGAAACAGCTGGTAGGACTCGTGAGTAGCCAAAGGGAGAATGGGTGGCAGTTGGTTGGCTGTGCAGGGACGTTCAGTTCCACCCTTCCTCGACTGTTCTGGGCTGACCACAGTGAACTTAGCCAATAGGCCTCCTTCCCTTCCCACTTCTGGCTGGATTCAGCCAATAGGAAGCCCTGGCTGGAGGGAGGCGCCTGAGGTGGTATCTATCCCAGCAACTCTCCAACCTGGGCTGGGCCCTGACTGGCTGTGTGCCTCCCAGGGGCCCCTGCCGCTCTCCGGACACCCTCTCCCCCTTACCTCTTCCGCCAGGTCCTTTTGGATGCTAACAGCTGAATTCTCTCTGCCTGTAATGCGTTGCATGGTCCCTCGAGGTCTCCCCGCCCCATGGACATCCTTGCAAACCGTCCCTTTAATAAGCCTAAGAAGCCCTTCTCGGATCATCTGGACCTGGCTGGGCTGTCATTTCCTGTGGAGACCTTGGTGGAGGCAGGCCGCTCAGAGGTCAAGTTCTCAGCCATGAGTGTACAGCGAGGCTTTGCTTGTGTGTGACTCTGGCAAACTGGAAGGGTGGGGAGGCCTGGAGTCCAGGGGCCCGATGGGACAGATAATACGGAGGGAGAAGGCAGGATGACAGCCAAAGGAGCAGAGATCCCAGGGGAGGGAATCAGCTGGAGGAGAGGTCCCAGTGATCCCAGAGGAGACTTGGGGGTCTCCCCGAAGTGCACTGGAGCCCGCTTCCCCTCGCATCAGTTCCACTAGTATTGATAGTGTCCCCAAACCCACCTTCCAGCCTAGCCTGGTCAGGCCCTTGTTGTGTGACCTTGGGCAAGTCACATTGTTTCTCTGCATCTGTTTCCTTGTCTGAAATGGTAGTGGCAGTGAGAGGTATCCTGTCCCTTTCAGACCTGGATAAATCCACATTCTTTGTCTTTGGCGTTGCTAATAAAAGATGCAGGAGAAGCCAGTACCTTCCCTTGTTCCTCTTAGTATTCCCCACAGCACCGAGCAGAGGCCGCAGCAGGGACTGGGTGGCTGGATGGGTGGCTGGGTGGGTGGATGATGAATCTCCCCGGAGTGATGAAGGCAATTCATTCTACGGCTCTAAGATGATGATAGAAATATCCCCTGGGAACTTGCGGCTGCCTCTGCCCACTCCCTGGCCGATCCAGCATGTTCTCATTTGTAACTTGGCCTTTGGGGCGGACTCTTCCCTAAAGGCGCATCCAGAATCTCCAATAGTAGTTCTACTCGAAAGGACTAGGAAAGGCCCTGACCCCAGTTGCCTGGGGTTGAGGGGTGAACTTACAGACTCAGGAGAAAGTAGTCCCTTTGTTCTCTTGGATATATATATTTTTTTTTCGGGGGGTACTGGGGATTGAACCCAGGGGCACTCCACCACTGAGCCACATCCCCAGCCCTATTTTATATTTTATTTAGAGACAGGGTCTCACTGAGTTGCTTAGGGCCTCGCTAAGTTGCTGAGGCTGGCTTTGAACTTGCGATCCTCCTGCCTCAGCCTCCCAAGTGCTGGGATTACAGGTGTGCGCCACCGCGCCCGGCCTCTCTTGGATATTTTTTAAAACCACCAGTTACTTTTATAACATAAAAGTCTATTTTTTTTTTTGAGACAAAAAAAGTCATACACAACAGGCTGATAATTACAGTTGTTTCCAAGAGTGGGGGACTGGGTAGCTGAAGACTGAAGTAAGGTCAGGGAGCAGGGAGGAGATGAGCTGGTTGACTTATTTCCTTTGGTACCTTACAATTATCTACCACATACCTGCATCATCTATTTAAAAATGCAAATTTGAGATCACTCGATTTGTCCATGCAAGAGCTCACTCGCGATCCTAGGTGAGTAGCCACTGTTACAAGAGGAAAATACAACAGAGCTAGTTTTGCAGACCTTAATTGGCTTCATTTGCAATTCTAGAATCAAGCAGCAGTCTTAACTAAAAATGGTTCAGAATGCCCGGCTCTACCACATGGACAGATTATATTTATAGCCAGAGAAAGGGAAATGAGGTACAGAAAACGGAAGGGAGGTTCAGTCAGCCCAACTGGTTACAGCTCAGGTCTGTCTTATTTGAATATGGTTCGAACAATTGGCTGCTTCTGATTGGTTGAGACGCAGCCACTTGTTATAAGAGTAGGTTACAATCTGTTTACCCATCAAGTTAGCTTACAGTTCACTACGTGCAGAGAAACCTTTAAACCAAACTTAAAATGTACAGTGGCTGCCGGGCGCGGTGGCACACGCCGGTAATCCCAGCGACTCAGGAGGCTGAGGCAGGAGGATTGCGAGTTCAAAACCAGCCTCAGCAACTTAGCGAGGCCCTAAGCAACTCAGTGAGACCCTGTCTCTAAATAAAACACAAAATAGGGCTGGGGATGTGGCTGAGTGGTGGAGTGCCCCTGGGTTCAATCCCTAGTACCAAAAAAAAAAAAAAAGTACAGTGGCTGCATTAGGCTAAGCTGAAGAGCATTCCTATCCTGATTTTCAGATAAGGAGACCGATACAGAAGATTAGAAGTTTGTCCCAAGTTTCTCGGTTGGGATGATGTGGCATTGAGACTCACATTGGGTTTCTGTTCCAAAAGCAGGCTGCTGATGAGACTTAGTTTGCCAAATATACTTCCATTTCAGAAAAACAAATTGGCATTTTGATGAATGACTCAGGTTCTGGAAGCTTTGTTTATTGTGAGTCAGATTCCCATTGGAGGTCGCGAAGCAGCAGGGTTCCTGCGGCTTCCAAGCCGAGGCTGAGACACAGGCCCCGAGAGCCCAGCAAACCGTGGACATGAGGGGCTTCCCCGGCCACCTGTCACATCCCCGCTCCTCACCTGCACATGATATCCCTGCGCAGCATTTTTAGAAACTTCACCTTAAACCTCACTCCTTCTAGGAGTGACCTTCACCAGAGGTCCCGGGCCAGCTCTGTGGGCTTCTCCTTGGCCACTCAAACACCCCTGTGTAAAGTCAGCTCTTCCCGCCATACCTGCAGGCCTACTGCTTGTTCACCACTATCCTCGGGCGCCCCTCGCCCTGGTGGTAAATAGTGGAGCTCAGTACTGGTCACAGGAAGGAAGGAGTCTATGGCCAGACCCCCGTGCCCCAGGCCATCTTTCTTTTCTCCTTTGCTGTGTCCTCTGTCTGTGTAGATCTCATCCCCCCTTGGAGTGTGGGGGTGGCCACAGCAGGTGGGACTGGCCCTCTTCACTCCCCACTGCCTGCCCACTCCAAGTCTCCCTCTATCCCAGGACAGGTGTGGCAGAGCAGTTGCCCATCTCATGGAGGGACGAGCGTTGGTCCCTCCCAGGCTGCCTAGGGGCCTACCCCTGGTTTGCACAGACCCTGGGACCAGAGGGGCCTTTGTGGGTGGCTGAGTGACTGAGCCCCGCTCTGCGATGCCCTTCCAGGGGTGCCGGAGCTCTGGTGGGTGCAGCTGGCGGGAGGGGACTGTCCAGGCCTCGGGGGCTCCCTGGCCATCCTGGAGTAGCTCCGCCTCTGAGATTAGCTCGGCAGAGCTGAGTCAAAATCACTCATTTCTGCATCTCCACTGGTCTCCGTCTCTGCCCATGTGCATCGCTGCCTCCTGGCCTCCTGGCCTCCCTCCCCGACCTTCCTGCCACTTCTCAGAGGAGGCAGCAGGCAGGCAGGCTGAGCTCCGTTCTCTCTGCTGCTTGTTCAGATTTTCAATGAGCTTCAGCCCCTCATGCCCAGACACCTACCGCCCCCGCCCAGGTCCACTCCCGGCGGAACCTGTCTTCCAGCAGAATTTCTGCTCCGCAGTGAATCTCAAAGCTCCTAAGCCCCAGGAATGCCCAGCCCCACTAATGAGCGAAGGCTGACCTCGTCTCCAGGCCTCAGCAGCTGAATTTATGAATCCCTTACTCTGCCAGCATCCTCATTGACTTCCAAAATGGTCTCATCATTATTCAGTCTGTCCAATGGAGGCGTTTATTGGGCACCTACTATATGCAAGGTGGTTGAGGTGGGGAGGGGGCAAAATCTTCTCACTTGGAGAGCTGCATCCTTGCATGAACAGTCACAGGGCCCATGGGGAAGAGCCGGGAGGTCACCACTGAGCTGGGGCCTGGCCTGAGCCTTGTCACTAGCTGGCTGTGCCACCTTGGGTCAGCCCCTGGCTCTTTCCATCTTTTGATGGTTCTGTTGATAAATAAGGGTTTGAACTAGGTCAGTCTTTTCCACTGCAGTTTGCAACCCATCACACGGTGGGGAAATAAACTTAGTGAGTCAGAATTACTATTAAGGGGGAAAAAAATCAGAAGCCACCACATCAGACATTGCACATAGTAGAGGAATTGCTTAAAGAAATTTCTTGCAGTTGTGGGTCTCTGTGCGCACATGCACATGTGTGTCCAAGTGTGTCTGCACATGTGTCTACTCATGTGTGGTTGAGAGTGTGCGTGCTGGGTCACAACACAGCAGATTTCTTATGTGAGTCGCAGTCAAAACATTTGGCCGGCTGGGTGCAGCAGCACAACTGTAATCCCCTTTGGGAGGCTGAGGCAGAAGGATTGCAAGTTAGAAACCAGACTCTGCGAGTTAGAGGCCAGTCTTGGCAATGTAGCAAGACCCTGCCTCAACAAGATCAAAAAGGACTGGTGGTTAAACAAATAACCCAGTCAATAAATGGGCTGAGGAACTGAACAGACACTTCACAGAAAAAGAAATGAAATCCATCAACAAACATATGAAAAAATGTTCATCATCTCTAGCAATTAGAGAAATGCAAATCAAAACTCCTCCAAGATTTCATCTCACTCCAGTCAGAATGGCAATTATCAATAATATAAGCAGGGTTGGGGTTGTGGCTCAGTGGTAGAGCACTCGCCTAGCATGCATGAGGCCCTGGGTTCAATTCTCAGCACCACATAAAAGTAAGTAAATAAAATAAAGGTCTTGTATCCACCTACAACTAATACACACACACACACACACACACACACACACACACATATATATATATTCTTTTGTTTGTTTTAAAGAATACAAGCAATAATGTGTTGGCGAGGATGTGGGAAAAAAGGTACACTCATTCGTTGCTGGTGGGACTGCAAGTTGGTGCAACCACTATGGAAAGCAGTATGAAGATGCCTCAGAAAACATGGAATAGAACCACCATTGAAAAACCCAGCTATCCCACCCCTTGGTTTATACCCAAAGGATTTAAAATCAGCGTATTACAGTGATGTAGCCACATCAATATTTATAGCAGCTTAATTCACAACAGCTAAACTATGGAGCCAATCTAGATGTCCTTCAACAAGAAAATGTGGTACATATACACAATGGAATATTACTCAGCCTTAAAGAAGAATGAGATTATGGCATTTGTAAGTAAATGGACGGCAGTGGAGACTATCATGCTAAGTGAAATAAGCCAATCCCAGAAAACTAAAGGTCAAATGTTTTCTTTGATAAGTGGATGCTAATCCATAGTTTGGGAGGTGTAGGAAAGAATGAAGGGGTTTGGATTATGCAGAGGGGAGTGAGGAAAGGGGTGGGGAGGTGAGGATGGGAAGGCCAGTAGAATGAGACAGACACCATTACCCTACGTACATGTCTGATTACATTCCTGGTGTGACTCAGCACCATGTACAGCCAGAGGAATGAGAAGCTGTGCTCCATTTGTATACAACGTGTCAAAATACATTCTACTGTCATGTATAACCAATTAGAACAAATAAAAAATTAGTTTAAGAAAGAGCTGGGACTGGGGTGTGGCTCAGTGGTAGAGCGCTTGCCTAGCATGTGTGGGGCACTGGGTTCAATTCTCAGCACCATATATAAATAAATGAATAAAATAAAGGTCTATCAACATCTAAAAAATATTTTTTTTAAAAAAAGGGCTGGTGGTGTAGCTTAATGATCAAGTGTCCCTGCGTTCAATCCCAGTACCACCAGGGGGGAAAGAAGTAAGTGAGTGGGCGTGGGATGGGAAACGCTGATCTAGAAGGTCCCTGTGGCTCTTTGGGCTCTAACATTACACAGTCAGAAGAAGGACCTTGTGGGACTCTTCCCATCGCGGGACAGGGAAGACCTCGTCAAGAGAGGGTGGCATTTTGCTGGGCATGGTGGTGCACGCCTGTAATCCAAGCGACTTGAGAGGCTGAGCCAGGAGGATCGCGAGTTCAAAACCAGCCTCAGCAACTTAGCGAGGCCCTAAGCAACTCAGTGAGACCCTGTCTCTAAATAAAATATAAAATAGGGCTGGGGATGTGGCTCAGTGATGCAGTGCCCCTGGGTTCAATCCCTGGTTCAAAAAAAAAAGAGAGAGAGAGAGGGTGGCGTTTGTACTTGCAAGGATGTGCAGATTCCCATCAACCGAGAACTGTTGTGGGGAGTAAAGGGGGGACTAGAAAAGCACTCCATGGTGAGCCAAACCCCAGGGCTGGGGTTGTGCTGGGTCTGTTGGAGGTCAGGAGAAGACCGTGTGGGTCCCGGGCAGAGAATGACTGCGAGGTTCTCAGGCTGGAAAGGTGGACTGGTACCACTTCTTGTGGAGGCCCTTGGCTTCCACCTGGGGGCTCTCCACAGGAATGGACATCCTAACAGCCCCAGGAAGGACCCAGCCTCTATGCTTTTCCCTCTTGCAGAAAAGGAATTTTAGACTCACTTATACTAAAGTGTGACTGACTAGCAAGACTATGAACAACCTGTTTTATGGGAATGATTGCTGTTTAATTGTTGACAAATAGCTTAAAAACAGAAGAGTTTGGAAATGTTTAGAGCAGGTCCAGACTTTAAAACATTTAAATTGTTTTTTATTTTAATTTTTGTGGTGCTGGGGATCAAACCCAGAACCTTGCTCATGCCAAGCAAGTGCTCTACCCTGAGCCACCACATCCACAGCCCCAGCAGGGCCAGATTTTCTCTTTTTTTTAATCCTGGGGATTGAACCCAGGGGCACTTCATCACTGGGCTACATTCTCAGTCTAACCCATTATTTTGAGATGGGGTCTTGCTAAATTGCTGAAGCTGGCCTTGTACTTGAGATACTCCTGTCTCAGCCTCCCAAGTTGCAGGGATTACAGGCAAGGGCCACCACACCCAGCCAGGACCAGATTTCAAAGTCAGAATTAAAGTGATTTTTCCCCCAGGGGAGAAATCAGCACGAAGAGTCTGAGGAAGGACCTCCTGTGCTGTCCAGTGGTCTGTGAGGGGTCTGCACACCCACACCAGACTGTCTGTGGTCTTTGGGGACAGAATCCTTGCAGTTGTGAGGACCACAAGGTCTGAGAACCCAAGCTACCAGCAGACCAACTCATTTAACCCTCCTTATGCAGGTGAGGAAACTAAAACCCAGAAGTGACAGGCCCTGGTGACACAGCAGGCTAAACCTGTGTCTGGGACCCAAATGGTGCAGTTCAGGGCCCCTCGGTGCTGCGGTTGGTGCATTGAGCTTGGGTGCAGAAGAGGTGGTATTTGGGGAGATCGCCTGGGGGGTCCTCTGTAAAGGTGGCCGCCTAAGCAGAAGCCCTGGGCGCAGATGCTGGCTCCAGCCTGCCCTGTGTCCTGCGGGACAATCCCTGCCCACGGAGTCTGGGTTCACCTGGCCCCCGAGGTCATTCCCTCCAGAGACCAACGAGGCCTGAGAGAGCCCAGCCCCGAGCCCGGAGGGAAAGGCAAATCCACAGCCAACTATTTTTAGTCCAAGAATGAGTTGCCAGGAACACTAAGCTAATTCCCTGCTGTTTATCCGGCAAGCGACAGTGACGCTGCTCGCAGGGTCGCTTGCGGGATTTATTGTGAGCTGCAGCCCCTCCGCGGCCGCGGTGCCCGGGCTCCTCCGCCTCGGCCTGGAGTCCAAGCCCTTCCCTGACTCCTTGGAGGGTGGAGGGGAAGGGGCAGGGATGTGGCCTGGGACCCCGGACGGCTCTCAGCGGACCGGGCACCAGGAGTCCCTGGGCCAGGAGTGGGCGGCTGGAGTGGCCTGGCGGGAGGGCAGGGCTGCTGGGCCCACATTTGATGAGACTCAGCCTCCTCTGTCTTGGGCCTTCGGATCTGGAAATGGCTCCTGGGGGGTCTCGCTGGCAGCTGTCCCTGTTGCCTGTGGACAATAGCAAGGCTTCGGCAGCCGCAGGAGGGTTTCACCTGGACAGGAGGAGGGGCTCCTTGGCGGGGGGGGGTGGGGGTAAAGAGGGGACGGCGTCTGGTCCCCTGGTGGTCACTCCTCTGCCAAAGCAGGGGAGGGGGCCGAGCGAACAGCCGGCAGACCCTGCGGGGGGGTAGCGCTCTGCAGGCAGGCTCTCTGTTCCCATCGCACAGACGAGGAAACTGAGGCTCAGCTGAAGCGCTCACCTAAGGACACCTGGAAGTGGGGAGGGCAGCCCTTCCTTCAGCCAAATGGGGTCCAACTCCAGATTTCCGCTCACCAGCTCTCGTCCTCTGGGGCCCAGGACTGGAAGGAGGGGCTCCTTCTCTTTTGGTGCTCCATCCGGGTATTCTGGGTCAAAAAGACACTCAGCCAGCCAGGCGTCCCACAAACGTGCCAGAAACGGAACCCGGCACCCACCCACCAGGAGCTTGTAGGAGAGGTCACTTCCTCTAACCCTCTGCTTCATCTCACTCTTGCCAAAGACCGTGGTCTGCATTTCAAATAGCTTAATGAGGGCGGGATGTGGAATGTTCAGGAAGCTTCTGGTGTCTCAGGTAAGGGGTAGGAAGGGCCGCGTGGCCTTGGGGCAGGGGGACTCAGGCCTACTCTCCTCATTTAGAAACCCAGAGTAACGATGCAGAACCACCTGTGGGAAGGCCAGGTGAGAACAGGAAGGCTGACGCCACTGGCCGTGGGTCCAGCGCTCTCAGACGGGATAGATTGGATTGATCACCAGGGCAGAGACCCCGGTTTATGGTTATTCTATTATTTTTAAGTGGCATATTTTTGAATAGATAATGAAGAACTCACACATCATGCAAAAAGCAAGAGGTACACAGAGAGAGCTCCCTCCCTTCCCAGCTCCCTGCCACCTAATGCCTCTCTCTAGAGACCTCATGATTATCAGTTTCCTGAGACATTGCCAGACAGTCTATTCACATCAACAGCAATCCATGGCCTGTGTATGTTGTTTTATGCAAACATGCTCCTCTATACCTTGATTTGCCTCCTTCTTTTATCTTGGAGATTTTTCCAAAACAGCTCACAATGAGCATCTCTATTCACTCCTTTTTAATGGCTGCATCATATTCCACCAATTGGATGAACCGCTAGATCTAACTCATCCCCAGTGACGGGCATTTAGGTGGCTCCAGTCTTTGGTTCTTACAAACAGTATTTTAATTTCCTCCTTCATAGACCATTTGACATATACAAGAGTGTATCTTAGGATAAATTCCCAGAAGTGAAACTCTTGGACCATGAACAGGTTCATTCATAATTTTGATCCTTAGTGACAGATCTTCCTCCAGGGAGACTTGTCCCAATTTACACTCTCAGGTTGGGTTTCCCTACAAGCAGACCCTGGAGTCAAGATTGAAGGGCAGGTGGTTTATTGAGGGTGTGTTCCCAGGAGATCCCAGGGGTGAGTTGGGGTGGGAGGGAACCAAGTAGCTTACTCCAGGGGTGACTGAAGTTAGTCCCACTGGGAATCCTGGGAGCCTGTGTGGCTCCGAGCTCTCCCAGGGGAAAGCCCAAAGTCAGGGCACCAGCACCACCTGCCAGCACCTCCTCCAGCAGGTAGCGTGGCTGTGGCCCCCTACCTCCACCAGCAGCACATGGCGGTCCTGACTCCCTTCCTGGGCCCCACACCCCACGCTCCTGAATGCACAGCCTATGAAGGGGTCACCCTCCCTGCCACCCACCCACCCAGGTAGACGCGGATCACCCTGACCTCACAGGGCTGCTGAGCCCTGAGGAAGGTACAGAAGTATTGTACCTTGGACTAACAAGGCCCCAAGATCCTTAAAGGTAGTTACTTCTGGTACCA
This sequence comes from Glaucomys volans, assembly GCA_020662805.1. Taxonomy (NCBI): domain Eukaryota; kingdom Metazoa; phylum Chordata; class Mammalia; order Rodentia; family Sciuridae; genus Glaucomys; species Glaucomys volans. Next base: position 1,896 of record JAJEJO010053433.1, on the reverse strand, counting down.
CCTTTATGCCCATCCCCAGGCTCCACAAAATGGCACCGATTCCGTGATTGTTTAATTGATCAAATATAAGATTCTGCCTGAGCCGGGCGTGGTGGTGCAGGCCTGTAATCCCAGCAGCCCAGGAGGCTGAGGCAGGAGGATTGTAAGTTCACAGCCAGCTTCAGCAGCTTAGTGAGGCCGTAAGCAACTCAGTGAGACCCTGTTCCCACAGGATGTGGCTCAGTGGTTAAGCACCCTGGTACCAAAGGAAAAAAAAAAAAACCCACAAAAACCCTCCTGCCTGTCTCCAGATTCCCCCCCCCGCATGTGAGTCCTGAGGAGGAGCAAGTCCGCTCGCAAAGGGCACCGACGCAGATGCCAGAAGTCTCCCTGGGCTGAAGCAAGAGCTCTTCAGGGAAGCAGGTCTAGGCCCAGGCAGTGACGTCCCCCTTCTCCCCACTCCTGCATCTGCTCTCCCACCCAGTCCCCTGGTACAGGGTTCCAGGATCCCTCACCCTGAGGCCCATGAGGAAGACTTCAGAGAAGTGAGTCCTGAGTGCCAGGCCTGGACCCCAGCCCAGGGAGCTGCGGAGGGAGCCCTCTGTGGCTTCCTCCCCTTCCTGCTCTCAGGCTGCAGTCCTCCCAGCTTATTCAACTGATGGCTGCTCACCTCACTAGGACACTAGCAGTCAGTCTCAACAAGAGAATATGAGGCAGCCCAGCTCCACCAGCCAGGCCCTGGGCAGGACCATAGTCGGGGTTGTCAGCCCTGAAACCAAACCTCGGCCCCCAGCATCATAGACCAGGGTTCAGGCTGCAACCAAAAAGGCCACCTGAGGTGTGCTGAGCCCCTCCCCACCCGAGCCTTTCCTTTCTTGATTGTTAGGGAAAGGAGAGAAGGTGGGTCCAGGGGAGCCAGGAGCCCAGCCGCTAAGCGCTAGGCCAGGCCTGGCTCCTCCCTGGGCCTCAGCTTGCTCCTTTGTGTTGATCAGCTGGCGCAGAGTGACAAGCCAGGAGCTGAGCAGGGTTAAGGAGCTCTTTGTCTGTCTGGCAGGAGACAGACACAACCAATCAACTCCCTAGGAAGGAAACAGAATAAAGCGGTGTTTAAGCGTTATGGATGAGACTGGTTGCTAATTCTCCCCGACAGGGAGAGAGTCAAGGGCATTTGAAGTGGGCTTCAAAGAGTGAGTAGGAATTTCCCAGAGAGGCCCCTTCTCTATCTTTCATGCCAAAATTCTATTTCTTAGTCTTCCTCAGCATTTCAAAACTGCACCCCACAAAACTCCAGTATCTTCAAGCTATCAGTTCAGAGTTCTCCGGGGGGGAAAGTTACATGGTGGAAGTTTCAGAAACTAAGAAACAGGTTTCCTGAAGGCAGGACTCTGCAGAGCCGTCGCTGCACCTGAGACATTGCAAATGGCTAGGAGGGGGCAGATGACAAGGGTTCCCCTCCTCCTGCTTCTCATCCTGGAGAGCTGGGTGCCGTGGGCTGGAGAAGCCCTCCCGGGGGCTTTCCACTGGAGGGCAGGCTCCGCAGCTCCACTTCCTCCAAGGCACTGGACACAGAGCCTGGCCTGGCTCCCAGCCCCAGAGGCCATGGAGAGGCTGCAGGAAGTAGACTACCCCCCACACCCACCAGACCTTCAGCTCCCCAGAACTCTCCAGAGGGCTTCGCCCTGCCTCCCTCCACCTATGCAGGCCCCTCTCCCGAGATGAGAGAGCAGTGGACCAGGAATACATCTCCCGCCACCCAGGCAGCACTAGGGTCAGGACAGGGTTGCTTCTGTTGCCCTGTCCCATGCTGCATCCTGCTGAGGTGGGCATCTCTAAGCCTATTGGACAGCACAGGGCCTTGGAGCTGCATCTTGCCCCAAAGGAGAGCAGAGCTGGCAGGAAGGGAGGTCAAGGGGAACA
>JAJEJO010053432.1:0-82198 GCA_020662805.1 Glaucomys volans | reverse complement strand
AACTTGGAATGGATCCACCATTTGACCCTGCTATCCCACTCCTTGGCCTATACCCAAAGGACGTAAAATCAGATTACTACAGTGATGCAGCCACATCAATGTTCATAGCTGCTCAATTCACAATAGCTAGATTATGGAATCAACTTAGATGCCCTTCAGTAGATGAATGGATAAAGAAACTGTGGTATATATACACATTGGACTATTACTCAGCCATAAAGAAGAACAAAATTATGGCATTTGTAGGTAAATGGATGATATTGGAGACTGTTATGCTAAGTGAGATCAGCCAATCCCCAAAATCCAAAGGCCAAATGGTCTCTCTGATAAATGAATGATGATGCATAATGCGGAGGGGAAGGGTGGCAAGAATGGAGGAAGGATAGATAGCATAGAGGAAAGGAAGGGGAGGGGGCGGGGGGGGTAAAAAATAATAACAGATTGTGTGACAGATACCATTGCCCTGTGTACATGCATGAACGCACAGATGGTGTGACTCTACTTTGTGTACAGCCAGTGAAACAATAGCTGTACTCCATTTGTGTTCAATGAATCAATAAGTAAATAAAAAAAAATAAAAAATAAAAAAATTAAAAATAATTGAAATGTTGCATTTTAAAAAAAAAGATATAACTGGCCTGGATGGACATATTCTATAAGTCCAAAATTAGTTTCATATATCAAAGACTTAGAATGTAAGTAATTATTTCATTAATTATTTCTTTACATATAATACATGTTGAAATAATATTATTTTGGAGGTATTGAATTAAATAAACATTTATTTCACTTGAAAAAAAATACTGAAGGAGAACCAAGTTGAAGTGCCGGTACAATCCCGCTTCAAGAGTTACTAGAAAGCTTCGTAATACAGTTGGTATTAGTAAAAGAAGAGGCAAACAGATGAATGGAAAAGAATAGAGATCTCAGAAACAGGTCGACATGGTCAACTGCTTTTAGACAGAGACTAAGGTAATAAATGGAGAAAAAATGGTATTCAATGGGGCTGGAACAACAGGATGTTTACCCCAAAATAATAATAATCTAGACACAGATCTTGTACCCCTGTACCCTTCATAACAACTAACTAAAAGGATCACAGACCTAAATGTAAAACAAAACTTTAAAACTCCTAGAAGATAGCATAGTAGAAAATCTAGATGACCTTGGATTTGGTGATGACAGTACCAGAGACACTATCCATAGAAGAAATAATTTATAAGCTAAACTTCATTATCATGCAAAGTGAAATAAGTCCGACCCTGGCAGTCAAGTGTCGAATGTTTTCTCTGATAGGCAGAAGGTAGTCTAAAATAAGGAAGAAGAAGGAGAGGGAGAGAGAGAAAGAGAGAGAGAGAGAGAGGAGGGAGGGAGGGAAGGAAGGGAGGAAGAGGGGGAGAAGAGGGAGGGAGGGAAAGGAAGGGAGAGAGGGAGGGAAAAAGGGAGGGAGAGAGGGAGGGAGAGAGGGAAAGAAGGAAAGAAAAGGGAGAGTTCTATCAAAATAGAACAAAGATCAGTGGAATAGAGGAGGGAGATTGATGGGGAGGGAAGAGGGACAGGATAAGGGATTATAGTGGAATGAATCTGACCTGAATTTCCTATGTAGAGTGAATTTTACCATTATATATATTCACAAGACACTAATAAAAATGCTATGGGTAAATAGAAAGATCAGAAGAGTGGAGGGAAAGGCACAGGGAGAGGGAGGAGGAGAGGGAAAAGGGAAGTACTGGGGACTGATTTAGAGCAAATTATATTCCATGCTTTTGTAATTATGTCAAAATGAATCCTAATGTTATATATAACTAAAAATAGCCAATTAAAAAAACAAAAATAAAGTCATTTTACATTTTCCTAAGAAAAAACAATTTTTTAAAGAAAAATTTGTTTTCAGTAGAAGACACTATCAAGAGAATGAAATGATAAGCCACAGGATGAGGAGAAAATATTTGCAAAAGAGGTTTCTGGTAAAAGATTGCAATCCAAAATATACAAAAATTCTTCAACTCAGCAAAATATATATACCCCTTAATAGATACCCTACTAAATAAGATATAAATAAGATACACAGGTCACAAATAAGCATATGAAAAGATGTTCCATACCATAAATGCATATGCAAACTAAAAGATACTACTACAAACTATTAAAATAACCAAAATCCAAAACACTGACATTTGCCAGCGTCAAAAATGTGCATCAACAGGAAGTCTCATTCATTGCTAGTGAGAATACAAAACAGTCCACCCCCTTTAGAAGACAACTTGACAGTTTCTTACAAATTTGACATACCCTTACTATATAATCCAGCAATTCTGCTCCCTTGGTATTTACCCAAAGGAATTGAAAACTTACATCCACACAAAAACCTGCAAGCAGATGTTTATTTGTTTGTTCGCAGTACTGGGGATTGAACCCAAGGGCACTCTGCCACTGAGCTACATCCCCAGGACTTTTCATATTTTATTCTGAGATAGGACCTAAGCTGCCCAGGCTGGTCTTGAAATTGCAATCTCATGCCTCAACTTTCCAACTTGCTGGGATTACAGGAGTCCTGCCTTGTTTTAGTGGGTGATAATATTTGAAAACAAGATCAGGAGCTAGATATACTTATTGCTACAGGTGTATTTCTCCTTTTTGGCCCTTTCAGCAAGCAGAACTAGGAAACTCTACTTGTATAAACACCCATATGTGTACATGTATATGTATGTATGTGTAAATATTTATATATATTTATATATATATTTATATATATTTATATATATATTTATATATATATATTTACACACGTAAATATTTATATATACCTATTTTAGAAATCATAAGTCCACACCATTACCTTTCAAATTCATCTCTAGATGGTACTCTCTGGCCCTCCTCCATTCTATATTTTTAGGTCCTTCTTCCACAGAGATAAACCTGGTTCCCAATAATGGCAATACACTTACTCATTTGCTGAAACCTATAATACATCTAAAATTATTCAAAATTGATGTATCCTTACTGCTACAAAAAAACTCAATAAAAATCATTCAAGATTTGTTTGTAATTCTTCTCTGACCCTCGTTCCTGACACAGGTTGAAAGTACCAAATGCTGGGTTCATAAATTACTCGGATTATTTCTTCTTTCCTCTTCAATGGGATTATGATATTCGCTTGAAAGACAATTGGGTACATTAGTTTTTATTTTGCTTTTCAATTTAGAAATTTTCTGCCCACCCCATTACAGGTGCAATTTTAGTTCCTGAATATGTGAAATGTACCTCTCAAAGTGGAAAGTATACAAACACTGTCCTCAGAGGTGACACTTTCTCTTGTATGTTTCTGCTCCTCATCCCTTACTGGGAACTATCTTCAATGTTTTATAATTTGTTCCTCCTGTATTTTAAGCACATATGTGTGCTTTCTTATCTTTCCTTCTTTCTTACACAAATGTGACATACCATATAAACTCATTTGTACTTTGCATTTTTCACTTATCAATATCTCTGATGTGAAATTCTCTCCACATCATGTCTTAGCAATTTCTATCATCCTTCTTCACAGCAAATAGTATTCATTGTGTCTATGCATCACTGTTTATTCAGCCTATTTTGTGTATTAAAGTAGTTGCCAATATTTTGCAATTTTGAATACTGAGACATTAGATAACCTCATGCATATGTATCTTCAGGATAAATTCTAGAAGTTTATTTGCTTGATTTAGGGTAAATGCAAAGATAGTTTTATTACATATTGCCAAATTTCTCTCCATAGAGTTGAAGAAGTGTATATTCTTACTAAGAACTTATGAGAGGTAGAGAGTGCCTGTTTCTTACACATCTGCCAGTAGGTGCAGTTTCAAGCTTTTGAACTTTCACCATGGTAGTAAGTGAGAACTGGTTTCTAGGTGTGGTTTTATTTGCACTTCTCCTATGAGTGAAGTTCAACATCTTTTCATATTTTAAATTCCATTTTATCTTTTCCTGTTAATTGTTCATCTGTTTTGTGAATCTTTCAATAAGATTTTAAAATCTTTTCCTCTCAATTATCAAAACAAGTTTTCACTATATGTTAGGGACTTCTTTGAACTGAATTTTGTCTCCCCAAATTAATTATTGAAACTCTAACTCCCAATGTGATTTTATTTGGAAATGGGGCCTTCATGAGGTAATTAAGTTTAAATGAACTAATGAGGGTGGGGCCCTAATAGATAGGATTAGTGTCCTTGCAAGAATAGACAGCAGAGGGCACTCTTGCTCTCCTCGCAAGAACACCAGTGGCGCACAAGACAGGAAGAGAGCCCAGGCCACCAACTGAATCCTGCCAGACCTAATCTTGGGCTGTCCAACTTCCAAGACTGTGAGAAAATTAATTTCTATATACAGCTTATTGACATTTTGTTATGGTAGCCAAAACAGAATAAGACAGGGACATAATTTTTATCTGAGCTATATTTTGCCATTATTTTTTCTAGCTTATCATTTTGACTTTTGATTTTCCTTTTCCATGTAAAGGTTTTGTTTTTGTTTTTCATGTAGTCAGGGAAGGAGTATCATAATAATCTTTTCAGATAATTGCAAATATTGTTCTCCGATTCCATATGAAAATCTGACAAGTGTCCAGTTCTTAAAGGTTAGCAGTTATGTAGAATCTAAAAACAGGTCACTAACTTTTCATACTCTGTGACGTTAAATTCATTGGTATGGTTGGGCATGGTGGCACACACCCAGTTACTTGGGAGGCGGAGACAGGAGGATCATAAATTCAAGGCCAGCCTGGCCAACTTAGTGACACCCTGTCTGAAAATAAAATGGGTGGGGATAGAGCTCAGTGGTAGAGTACTTGCCTAGCATGCACAAGACCCTGGGTTCAGTCCCCAGGACTGAAAAAAGAAAAAAAAAATCCTTTGGTCTATCTTGCACTTTGAGTGATTTTTTACCTTTACATGATTTTGTGAAAATACATTCATCGTTTGGAAGTTATGCAGATCTTCCAAATGTTGATAGACTTAAAACCCCAAAATCACATTCATTAATATGATCACCTGTCTCATCAGAAATGTTTTTAGGTATTGGGAAGTGGTCAAGTTCATAGTGGAAGACACAAGCTTTAACATTTTAAAATATAGTATCATTAAGAACACTCCTAACTTTTATTTTTTTTATTTTTTTTTATTTACTTACTGATTCATTGAACACAAATGGAGTACAGCTATTGTTTCACTGGTTGTACACAAAGTAGAGTCACACCATCTGTGCATTCATACATGTACACAGGGCAATGGTATCTGTCACACATTCTGTTATTATTTTTACCCCCCACCCCGCCCCACCCCTCCCTTCCCTCTATGCTATCTATCCTTCCTCCATTCTTGCCACCCTTCCCCCGCCCTGCATTATGCATCATCATTCATTTATCAGAGAGACCATTCAGCCTTTGGATTTTTGGGATTGGCTAATCTCACTTAGCATAACAGTCTCCAACATCATCCATTTACCTACAAATGCCATAATTTTATTCTTCTTTATGGCTGAGTAATATTCCATTGTGTATGGAAAGATCTCCCATGTTCTTGGATAGGCAGAATTAATATTGTCAAAATGGCCATACTTCCAAAAATGCTACACAAATTCAATGCAATTCCAATTAAAATCCCAATGACAGACCTCATAGAAATAGAGCAAGCAATCATGAAATTCATTCGGAGGAATAAGAGACCCAGAATTGCTAAAACAATCCTTAGCAAGAAGAGCGAAGCAGGGGGTTTCACAATACCAGACCTTCAACTATACTACAGAGCAATAGTGACAAAAACAGCATGGTATTGGTACCAAAATAGACAGGTAGATCAATGGTACAGAATAGAGGACACAGAGACAAACCCACATAAATACAGGTATCTCATACTTGACAAAGGAGCCAAAAACATGCAATGGAGAAAAGACAGCCTCTTCAACAAATGGTGCTGGGAAAACTGGAAATCTATATGCAGCAAAATGAAACTAAACCCATATCTCTCACCCTGTACAAAACTCAACTCAAAGTGGATCAAGGACCTAGAAATCAGACCAGAGACTCTGCACCTAATAGAAGAGAAAATAAGTCCAAATCTTCATCATGTTGGCCTAGGACCAGATTTCCTTAACATGATTCCCAAAGCGCAAGAAATAAAAGCACGAATCAATGATTGGGATAGAGTCAAACTAAAAAGCTTTTTCTCAGCAAAGGAAACAATCAGCAATGTGAAGAGAGAGCCTTCAGAGTGGGAGAAAATCTTTGCCACACACACTTCGGACAGAGCACTAATCTCCAGAATCTACCAAGTACTCAAAAATCTTTACACCACGAACACCAATAACCCAATCAATAAATGGGCCAAGGAAATGAACAGACACTTTACAGAGGAAGATCTACAAGCAATCAACAGATTTATGAAAAAATGTTCAACATCACTCGTTATAAGAGAAATGCAAATCAAAACCACCTTAAGATTTCATCTTACCCCAATTAGAATGTCTTTTATTAAGAACACAGGCAACAACAGGTGTTGGCGAGGATGTGGGGAAAAGGGTACACTCATACATTGCTGGTGGGAGTGCAAATTGGTGCAGCCACTCTGGAAAGCAGTGTGGAGATTCCTTAGAAAACTTGGAATGGATCCACCATTTGACCCTGCTATCCCACTCCTTGGCTTATACCCAAAGGACTTAAAATCAGATTGCCTCAGTGATGCAGCCACATCAATGTTCATAGCTGCTCAATTCACAATAGCTAGATTATGGAATCAACCTAGATGCCCTTCAGTAGATGAATGGATAAAGAAACTGTGGTATATATACTCCTAACTTTTAAATGAAGCTAAGTGTATGGGGGTGGGGGCGGGGAGGTGAAAAATCACAGTTTGAGGACAGTTCCTTGATTCTGCTAGGGGCGAACAAGTTTATCTACCAGTGCTTTTATATCATCAGTACAAATACCAACACAGTGAAAAAGGCAAATAAGACTTTCATATAATTATGAAAGTGGTTTCATAATAATATGAAAGTGTTTTGTGGACCATACTTTAAGTACCACTGCTCTAAAGGCAGCCACAGTCCTTTAACCAGAGCTCTAACGTCAGGGGGGAAAACAAACTCTACCGAGGTCTTTAGGCACAGATAGAGGTGATAGAGCCCTCCCCTCCTTCCCACCTGCACAGAGGCTGGCGCTTTTGTTATTCCTAATCAAGGCTAAGTAGCCGCCACCTGCAACTTCTTTTAAAGCAGGGCATTCAACTGCTTAACAAACACAGGAGGGGGTGGAGACTGCAGAAAATCAGTGACAGTGTCAGATGTTGCCGCCAGTTGCAGATCAAAGAAAGAGAAGCTATCTCTGAAGCCATCTGGGAAGGAATAGAGGCATTTGCTGCCAGAGAAGCCAAACATACCTGTTCTGTGGAATGGAGCAATTTGTTAGGGGGACATATCAGAGCCTGGTGCGAGAGAAGTCCAAGAGGTTTGCCTGAAGATTTTCTCCAGGGATCCTGCATCCTCCCTACACACACACACACACACACACACACACACACACGTGCTCCTCTTGGTTTGATATGCGCTCAGCAAAAGTTTAGGAACTCACTGGGAACTCCCTGCTTTTCCACACAGTCAAGAGAAACCAAAGCAAATGGTGACACTTCTGTGGTTTAACTCTCAAATCATGGAAGCTCTGAACACTCAGGGGGGTGGGAGGTGGCAGGGAAACCAGGAAAGCTTAGCCCTGCCATGTGCCCAAACCCTCCTGACTTCCACGGAGGGCCATTTGATCACCTGTAACAGAGCCTTTTAACAGGAATCTCTGATCTAGCAATTCTGCTCCTAAGAGTTTATCCCTAAGAGCCAGCCAGATATGCACAAGATGTATTTCTGAGGATGTTCATCAAGTCTTTATGATAGAGTTGGAGACAGTTCCGGAGAAGGCAGGTGGGCTAGAAGAGGAGACAATAAGGAATTGGTTAAATAAATGATGATCCAGCTCTAGGATACTGCTTCCAAACCAGGAGTGGTTTCCAAAACATGGTCTGTAGACCCCCAGTGGTCACTGAAACCCTTTCCAGGGGGTTGTAAAGGCAAACTATTCTCATAACACTACCAAGACATCATTTGAATTTTCACCATTGGTCTTTGCATGAATGATGCAAGTATCAGAGTAATTTCCTGATGACGTACCACAAATCAGCAGCATCATCAGATTGTACTAATAGTTCTTTATTTTCAAGCACTCAGAAAAAAGTTTCAAAATGTTCTTGATGAAACAGTAAAAAGTATTAATTTATTAAAATCTCAACCATTCAGGACCCATTTAAAAATATTCTATGTTCTAAGTGACCAAACAGGAAACACTTCTGTGATCCAACAAAGAGGAAAGCTGCCCTGAGGAAAGGCACTGGGGTCACTGAGTTGTGAGCTGCCTTTCACAGAACACCTTTTCTTTTCTTTCTCTTCTCTGTTTTTTTCTACCTAGAGATTGAATCCAGGGGCCTTTTACCACTGAGCTACATCCCAAGTCCTCTTTATTTTTAAATTTGAGACAAGTTCTTGCTAAACTGCTAAGGCTGGCCTCAAACTTGTGATCCTCCTGCCTCAGCCTCCAGAGTTGCTGGAATTACAAGTGTGACAGCACACCATTTCTACCTGATACAAAGACTGACAGCAGGAATAAACGCTGCTTTTGTGGGCCCGTAAGCACTTTTGCCTGCACAAACTCCATCCTCTATAAGATGGAATATTGTATTTTATGACTGCATTTGTTTAAAGACAAATATATTAATATTATATGTAAAATATTTTCTTCAATTCAAAAGAAGTAACTTTCATTTTCTTCTGATTTTAAAAGAAATCAAGGCATTCCCATGGGCTTATAAAAGCCCTGTGGGCCTCTGCATTATTTCTAAGGGAGAAATTGGATCTGGTTGACAAACTATGGTTGTTCAAACTTGAGGTGTGTCCAGGGCTGAATTCTCCACAAGGCATATTTTTATTATGTGATATTAATATATTTGTCTTTATGCTAATGCAGCCTGTTTTTTAAATAAAGGGGCCCATGGAGGCAAAATTGCTTGCAGTCCAAGGTACATGTAAACATTTTCTTGAAAATGAATGAATCTCTCACTTCAAGGAAGACCTCTGTGACATTGTTGACAATAACAAATTTAAACTTTATAATTTTGGGAAACTTGTGTCTGCCACTGAGTTTGGAAGAAAAATCCCTTCAGATGACAGCATCAAAGATATTAATGAACGTGGCTTTCCAATCTTGTACAATGAACTGTGCTCATGTTTGGAAGGCCTACAAAACTCAGTAAATGGACTGGGGTTGTGGCTCTGTGGTAGAGCACTTTCTTGGCATGTGTGAGGCCCTGGGTTCAATCCTCAGCACCATAAATAAATAAATAAATAAATAAATAAATAGGCCCATTGACAACCAAAAAAATATTTTTAAAAAAACTTAGTAAACCTATATTTTCCAAATGACCTATGTATGACTTTTACTAAATCATGAATAGTTAAATTGTCCATTCAGGACATAAGAAAGATTAATGGATTTTAATGTAACTGGGTTTAAAAAATTCACTGATTGGTTTCATTCTCTAAATTGTGATCAACCTTTAAGAAAATATTTTTGAATCTTGGTATAAAATCAAAGAACATCTGGTGGCCCTCATAGAACTGAGGGTGCCTGCCTAAGGAGTCTTGGCTCTGTCCCTCCCCTAGCACCTGGGGAATCCTCACCTATCCTTGATGCTTGTCCCCAAGTATCATCATTTCTCTAGCTTCATCTGTTACTTTTTCCTTAACTCATTCCACTCCAACCTCACACTCTCTTGTGCCTTAATGATTTTAGACATGCTGCTGCCTCTAGCTCTTTGAGCTTGCTATTCCCAAGCTTAGAACACTCCTTCCCAAGATAACCACTTGGTATGCACCATGAAGGGATTGAGATTCCTTCAGGTCTTTGCTGGAATGTTACCTTCTCAGGAAGGCCTTCTCTAAACCTCACTCCTATTCCCTACTCCCTATTTCCTTCCCTGGCTTATTTTTCTCCACAGTATTTACACTATGTCAGTGATGACACATATCTCCTTTTCTATTGCCTTTCTTCTCCCAATAGACTGCAGCTTCAGGAAGGCAGGAATTTTTGCCTTTCAGTCCACTGCTTCATTTCCAGCATCCAGACTCACGCAAGGCACAAAATATGTCCTGAATATTTAATTGAATGCATGAAAGGTACGTATCGCACACTGATTAAAACTTCTGGATGAGAACCAGAGTATACCACCGCCGCTATTCCAGTGAAGCCTGAGGGTTGAGTAGAGCCTTGGATTATCTCCATATCCCTAGAAGAGGCACATTAAACTTCACTCCAATCCTGAGGGTTGCTATTCTTATTCAAATTTAGTTAGCAGCAGCCCGGTGGAGAGGCGGCCTCGCTCTTCACATTTTGGAGGGAGGTGAACTCGGTGAAGGCTCCTATTGTAGCACCAAGCATGGGGCACTAATGCGTTGAGGGGGAAAACCTAATTTAGGTATAGGTGGAAGTGCTTTGCGCGACCCCTCCTCTTTTGCTAGTCTACAGTTTTTAAAAATGCGTGTGATGAAGATTAACTGTTTATATTAATAAATCTGAACTTGGAACCACTAGCTAACGTTGTCTGAGTTGAAGTAGCTAACTCCTTCCTTGCGAGTAAGCGGGTTTGACTTTGAAGAACCCCAGAGGAGCCGAGAGGCCGGTGCTGTAGTTGATCTTGGAGCAGACAGATTAGGGCTTGATGAAGGCTTGTATTATTAAGGGAGTGGAGGCTTGAGGTCCGGGAAATTTGAATTGTCTGGGGAGGAAAAAGTGATCGCTGATAACAACTGAGCCACCCCTCCCCGGGATTGATGGGAAGGTTACTAGGTTGAGGCGACGAAGACCCTGGATGAGGGCCAGGCACACAGTAGGCGTTTACTCCAGATGCAGAGGTCGAGATGTGTTTGAAGAAGCGCCTCTCAGGGGGCCTGACCCTTTCCAAGCCCTAAGGACTCAGCTCCTGGAGCTCACCGTCCGAACCTTGCGTCCCGCGTGTGGACGCGATGCCTGGGGGCAGAGTCAGCTGCCGGGGCCTGGGTGCAGCAGGGGCAGACCCGCTGACGTCCAGGGAGCCGAGCGCTGGACTGAGGTCAAGGCCGGGGCGCGGGGTGGCGCGGGGAGGGGTGGCCGGACGCGCGGGGACGGGATGGGATGTGACGAGCGGCGCGCTGTGCATTGTGGGAATCCCGGGGCCGCGGCGACTGGTTCCAGTTCACTCGGCAGCGGAGCCGGGCGGTGGGGGCGAGCGCAGGGCGCGCGGGCGGGAAGCGAGGAGGCGGGCGAGCGGGCGGGCCAGCGAAGAGTGCGGAGAGAAAAGGCGCGAGCGGCCGAGAGGGCTCAGGCCGGACACCTAGCTGCTGCCGCCGCCGCCGCCGCCGCCCAGCCGCCCCGTAAGTGCCGCGCGGGCCCCCTCGCCACGCGCCGGGTCCCGGCTGCTGGGGTCCGGCAGCCGCGCGCCTTCTAGCCGGGGTGCCTGGGAGCGGCCGGGCCTGGCGCGCACCGGGGCGGCGCTGGCTGGGCTGGGCTGCTGGGCTCCGTGCGGCCCACGCCGGGCCTCGCGCAGCCAGTCGCCCGCTCAGGCCCTGCCTGAGCCGCGCGGGAGTCCCTTTGGTTTTGTTAAGAAAGCAAACCCGGAAACCAACTTCTCTTCGAAAGGCATCCTCTGTCTGCTCCTGGGCGCTTTTGTGGGAAGGAGACAGTTGAGGCCCCTCCCCTGGCGATCCTGCCCGGGCTGCGCGTGTGCTGGGCTGGAGGACGCAGGAGGCCTGGTGGCGCTGGCTGGCTGGTCAGCCTGGGCCCGGGCGCCCGGGAGCTGTTGTGTGCGGAGTTGTACTTGGTCAGGCGCCCGCCGGCCCGCGAGTTGCCCGCCCGGGCACAATAAGTCGGGCCCGAGCCCCAGGGGGCCGTGGTGTTGCTGGCTGGCTCGGTATCTGTCTGCTGCGAGGCTGGAGCGGGGGTTGGGGGATACTCGCGGGACTGAAGCCAAGCCTGGGGCGGGGGTAGGAGGCTGTCCAGGGATGCGTTGGAGAGGGGCCACGGGAACCCCCGCTGCTCTAACTCGCCTCGGAATTGGCCTTTTGTTTGCTTTGTGGATGGGAGGTTTTTCTTTCTTTTTTTTAAAGGTAATTCGGGGAAAGCTGTAGACTCCCCGAGTGGAGAAGACGGGAAGGGAAGAGACTTCCTGGGGGTGGGGTGGAAAGTGAGTGCGCAAGATGCTGCTGGCTGTATCACCTGACAACAGGTGTGAGAGATGGTTCGCCCCACCCCCACTCCTGTGGGGACCACAGATCACCCAAATTGCTGGTCAGGAGATTGCTTGAAATGTTCTTTTAGACGAGATGTTAGGGAAGATGTTGCCGAATTTGAAAGCGAGCCGACCTCTGTATGAACAGCTGAGGCAGACCTTGAATTCCGCAATTAAAATTACCATGGAGTCCTTGTAAGATTTTAATGATCCAATAAACAGAGTAGAAGAATAGACAATTAGAGGGGCCCTCTTGCTGACTTCCCTCTTTTCTAACACCTTTGTGGTTTGAGGTTTTTCCCTTGGGGGAGGTGCTTTGTTCCTGGGCTTCTGGCTCCAGGAAGTACTTTTGAACAGTTTTAGGTTTGAGTGGGAGACTCAAGTAGTGGCCACCTTTAGGGTCCTGGTCTGCTGTCAGATTCATTAACTCTGAAATGGACATCTCATGCTCCCAACTGGAATTAAGCCTTGTACACAATTTACCAATGCTGGGCAGCAGCATCATCTCAGTTTTGTACAAGACATTCTCTGATAGGGATGACTATGTTTTTAAACTAATTTTTTCCCTTAAAAATAGCAAGAAAACTCAAGACTTAAAATTATTGACCCTTCTAATTTTACAAGGGAAAATTAGAGTCCTCCTGCCCTCTCTTCTTTTGTTTCACTTTGTTGCTATTGTTAGTGCTCATCCCTAGATGAGGCCTAAGGGGGATGTAAATGGAAATCCTGGAAATCGGTTGGATCAGGGCTTAATTTAGGATGAAGCAAGGATAGCTCACATTTTCTTGAATTTTGAAAATTGTCTAGGACTCCATATGTGACATTCTAATACACAACTGGGTCACTGGCTTGGGTTTCAACAAATGGGCCAGGCACAGGGAGTGGCATAGCTCAACCTGCCATTTCTTCTGGTCCTGGAGACAGTATGACTTCCATCCCATTGATAGACTTGGAGCTTGTGTGATTTGGGACCTGCCTCTAATATCTTCAGAACTAATACTTCCCAAATGAAAGACTTATAAAAATAAATAAAAGCATAAAGTGAAAACCCCTGAAAAATCCAGCAAGAGTCTATATGGTGTTCATCAGGATTGCAACGACTCCAGGGGTTTGGGACAGGCTTTTCAGAACCCCATTCTGGAACATGGATTGGGAAGGGGTAGGAGGATGCAAGACCCATACCTGTCTTAGAGTCCTCCTCCCATTCTATAGATCTAGGACGCTGGGCCCAAAGAATTATATAGCTTGTTTTCTTGGGTCAGGACTGCCTAACAGGTATCTTGCAGTCTTTGAACAAATCCTTTTCCTGAGAATCAGCACTGATTCAGGGAGTTGGGGCACAGTCAGTAATCAAGAAATGTCCAGGCAGACCCTGCCCTGAAGAACTGACAGGAGAAGACAGGCAAGTGGCTATTAGGAGGTCAGTATTAGAGGCCATAGTAACCCCCAGGAGGAACAGTTGCCTAGCCAGGTGTGAGCTCTTACCTGGCATGCAAAAGTCAAGTAGGAGTTGACTGGGTGAAGAAGGGTAGATAGGGACAAGTGTTTGAGTCTTGGGAAACCACATGAGCAGATCTCAGAAGAAAATAAGAGAGGGCTATGGGGAACTGCCAGAGGCTTAGTACAGCTGAAGCCTAGAGTCAGGTGAGCCTAGGGGGCCACATCACACAGGATCCTGATCAGAACCAAACTTTATCTCAAGTATTAGTAAGGAGTCACTGAAGGGTTCTGAACAGGAAAGAGATGTGGTCAGGTGTTCTTTTTTTCTTGTTGGGAACACTTCCTCTGTTCAGCAAATGATGAGTGGCTCCCAGATGATAAGTCTGATCAAGGTCTCAGCCTCTGAAGCTCTCACATTTTAACTTTATTCTTGGTAGCCTTGCCCTGGAGTGGTTATCATCTTAGAGTTTGGCACAGCTTTCCAAAGGGGAAGGAGACAAGTTGCCTTGTGAAGCAGGCAGAGAGTGACTTGCTATTGAGCCTCGCCAGTCTTTGGTGAAGCTCAGGAAGACACTATAGAGTAGGTTTGCAGAGGTGAAATTTCAGTCCCCAACTGCTTCCTGCAAACTGCTTCCTGCTTTCAGTACATGACACTTATGTTTGGGTTTTGCTTTTTCCCACCACTGAAAACTTGACATGCTGGAACAAAATGCATGATTTAGGATTTATTTTCTATCTCAGTTGTCTTCCTCTTCTGTTTGCAATTCCTCCCATTCACTGAGGGTGGACTGTAGGTTCTTTAATTGTCTGGCTCATTTTATGATTTAGTGTTTAATGAATGAAGAGAGGTTTTTTCTTGATTGGCTGGTGTTACAAGAACAGGTCTCTGTTGCAAGCCAATCAGAGTGCAGCTTGTGAACCCAGTCTGTGAGTGATGGTTGGATAGTATATACACATACCTCTGGGGACATGGCAGCAGTGCCACTGTTAATGATTTGATGTGGTGGGAGTAAACAGAAGAGAACGTTGTAAACAAGATTAGTGTCCTTCCCTTCAGAATCAAGTGTCTGAGGTGTTCTTTCATGATTGGAGTTGATGGGAAATTGACAAATGCACATTTATTCAGCTGCAGGGAACAAATGGGATAGTCCCCCCTCGTCAACAGTGATTTCAGCACAAATGGCTCAGATTCCTCCATCCTGGGGGCTAGAGTGTGGGCTTTCTGCTGCAACTCCCCAACAGTTGCAATCAATATTTTATTCAAGATCAATATGCATGTGTTCATTGCTTAGATAATAGGAAATTTCACAATTGATCATTCCAGTAGTTTCATGAGTGCCCTGATTATTTAAGGGCTTTCTCTGCTGCACTTTTAGTAGAAGCCAGTGTCTTACAGGTATGAGGAAGATAAGTATATTCCTCTAGTTTGTGTTACTGAGCCTGTCTAATGGCAAGAGGAGTGGTTGCTGGAGCCTCTGTCTGACTCGTGCTCCAGTTGTCAAAGCATTGGAATGTTCCCTTCCTGGGAATCCGTAAGGAGGTTCCACAAGCTCCCTGACTTTTGAGGTTGGGTTCACATAGCTATTTGACCAAGTGTATGTATATGAATGGTCCCAGAGAAGGTTCCAACTGGTATCTCAGTGGCCACAACTCTTAGTCCTTGGCCTTTGGAAATGCTGCCCTCTTTGTCAAGGGAACCTCATCCACTCTGTGTGGAATAATGAACTACTGTCTGGCCAGCATTTGAATGCCTACCAGGTAGCAGGCAGGGTGGTGGGTGCTTGGTGAGAGTGGTGAGCAGACTGCATTGGTCCATGTCATCAAGACTTACTTATAAGTCAACAGGCAATGACGATACAGTGTACCTGTGCTAAGGACGGGGCAGCTGGCTTTAGGATTTATATATAAATTGGATGTAGGATAGCAGTCAGGTTGGAAGGAAGGACTAGAAAGTACATTTGTAGAATACTTTATATAAAATAGAGAAGAGAGAATATACTAAAGACAAAGGGCAGGCAGAGGGAGATTATAAGGCATTTTAAGCTGGGCTTGGGAGCATCAGCACACATGTCCACTGGGGAAACTGGAAGTGTTTGGCCTGGGTAGTTCTGGTTGCTGGGCTACCAGACAGGGCTGGGGATGGTATCTCTGAGCAAGCTGAATATACTGAATGGTAGAGGTGGGAGTGAAGGTGATTCGTGTGGAGTAAAAAGTAGGAGGGCATGGTAGGGCCTCCACGGCACCTTCATTCTTTGCCTCTCATGCCCCTCCTTGTAGTAGAGAGCTTCTTGTTCTCAAGTCCATCCTGTTCACAGAATCCTTACTGCCAGCCTTCTAATTTGCCCTGTTTTGTGAGGGCAGACTACATTTTCCCAGGCACATCTCAGTTGTTGAGGAGCCAGTGTCAGACTGGCTTCTCATTCAAGTCTGGCTTATCGCTCCAAACAGCCCCCTCTAACAGTTTGTTTTCAGGTAAGCTTTGAGTTTCTAAAAACACAGTTCACTTTTATTGTGATTGATTTATAGTTGGAGAAATTGCAGAGTATAGTTTTTCATTTTTTGTTAGTATAACAAAATGCCTGAGGCAGGCTACTTCATAAGGAAAGGAGGTTATTTTGGCTTATGGTTTGGGAGGTGCAAGGTTAAGGGCCCACATCTGGTGATGGCCTTTTTGCTGGCAGAGTCCTGAAGTGGTGTAGAGCATCACATGGCATGAGACAGGGAGTATTCCTATGTACACGTATCTCTTCTAGTCTCTTTCCTTTTTCTAATAAATCTATCAGGATTCAATCATGGGGGTTCTACCCTAATGACCTTATCTGATACTAGTCATTTCCCAAAGACTCCACCTCTAAACACCATAGTTGGATTAGGTTCCCAACCCGTCACTACCTCAGATAGGGGGGTTAAATATCAACACATGAAGCCTGGTGGGACATTTAAACCATGTCCAAATCATAGCACTGAGATCCCTTCAAGATCAGTCTCAGGATCTTCATATCCAAGGCTGATAACTGCAAAAGGTCAGTCAAGGTAATGTGCAGAGATGACTTACCACAGGCTGTCCACATCTCAAAAACAGTTGGGGCCCTCAGCAGGTTGACTGAGTGAACTGACATTTTTGTCAGTTTAACTAAGTAGTATAATTGTATTGTGAGCAACTTCAGTCCTCTGCAGAGAGGCTGAGTGCTTAGGAAGCCACTTCGTCTATCTGTTACTCAGATCAGGTTGTTTGCAAGATATAGGTCAAATAGGGCCCAGCCAACTTTGGCTGGTCACTCAGACCTTAGCTTCAGAGTCAGATTTCAAACTGGTTTGTCATGTGACAGACACATGGACCCTCTTCCTACCCCCTTTATTTCTGAGCAAATAGCTAACTAGAATCTATTTCCTAACCTCTCTTGGAATTAGATGTGGCCACTTGGTGTGGTGGCACATACCTATAATCCCAGCAACTCAGGAAGTTAAGCCAGAAGGATGCCAAATTTGAGCCCAATCTCAGCAACTTAGGTAGCCCCAGTGTCAAAAATAAAAAATAAAAAGGGCTGGGGATGTAGCTCAGTGGTAGTGCACCCCGGGGTTCAATCTCCAGTACTTCAAAAACAAAACAGAAACAGCCATTAGATGTGACCATGTAACCAGGTTCTAGTTGATGAATCATTGTCAGTAGTGGTATGCCCACTTTCCTACCTGGTCCCTAAAAACCTCCATGTGTTATCCTCCATGATATTTTCCTTGGGATTAGGCTTTGAGATGTCAGAGTCAGAAGACAGGAGGGGTTTGGACTCACAAATCATTATGTGTGGGAGATGCACCAGCCAATCATGGAAACCATTTTTTGGCTTGTACTGGTTAGAATTCTATTAGAAAAATGTGAAGCTAGGTAACTTTACAAAGAAAAGAAGTTTCTTTAGCCTGGAGCTATAGAGGTTCAAGGGCCTGGTGCTGGCATCATCATGGTAGATGGCATCATAGTGGTGGGAACATGGAAGAGGGGAAATCATGGTGAGATAAGAAGCCAGAGAGTGGTACAGGGAAGGGGCCAGCAATGACCTCCCACCAGGCCCCACCTTTTAATGGTCCTGCCATCTTGTAACATCATCACACTGGAGACCCAGCTTTTCAACACATGAACCTTTGGGGAACAAACCACATCCAAACTGTAGCAGGATTTTTTGTAAGAAATGAATTGTAGGGACTTATCTGTTAAAGTAACCCAGCAATATTTTCACCAGTACAAATGTCCAACACCTGCTCTTTGAGAGTGGCCTTTTTTCTTCTGACACACAGTGTTGTTTTGTTAACTATCGAGTACTTGCTCAGTGAAGGAACATCAAACCCCTTTCAAGCATACTCTAATTCTCCCACTAAGGCTTTGAGGTCTTTACTATCATCATCTCTACTGGACAGATGAAAAAATAGGTCTAGAGGGGTTAAATCACATTTCAAGGCCCCCTGGCCATTAAATGGCAGAGCCATAATTAGAGTTGGGTTGCTTTAACAGGTAAGTCCCACCGCTGTGATGCCATCTATAGACCATGATGATCATCAACCTCAAGAGTCACTTCCCTCACAGCCACTCTCTGTCCCCACATTGGTGTTGGACCAGAGCTGCCTCTACCTCCAGAGACCTCTGAAGAGCAGAGTGGACCTGGCACACTTATGGGTTGATCTGGAGGCTGCACAGTTGTTAGGTGATTTTTTCCAGAGGATATTTTACAAAGCACTGCATGCTGCTGGATGTCCTGAGGCTGCAGAGCTTAGTCAGAATCCTTTCATAGCTTGGGAAGCTATGGTTAGAAATGCAGAAAGAGCATGAGGAAGGGGAAGAACAGAATCTCTGTAAGACAACCTCCTGGACAGGGATAAAGTCTTGAGGCTCTAATTGGACAGAAGCCTGACTCAAGATGAGATGTGAAGTGTTCTGCTAGCAGGGTGGCACTGGAGGAACCGTGATGACCCAAGAGACCTTTTCTGGGTCCCAGGGATGAGTTGACTGCAGTAGTTGTCATCTAGTCATTTGCAGTTCAGTCAAGTTGGGGAGGCAGGCACAAGTGCCAGGATATAAGCTATGGGAAGATACAGGCTATGGCCATGTCTAAGAAACCCCTGTGCAGATAGGGCATGCAAGCATCCATTCAGCAGGTTGACAAGAAGACAAAGGGTGTTCCAGGCAGGAGGAGCATGTTCAAAGATCTCCTTTATGTAGCATGACAGTGTCAGGAAGTCAGGGGTAGCATCTGAGCATCGGCAGGAGTGCCAGGAAGCAGTTCTGTGGCAGTAGTTGAAGGACGCTGAAGGAGTGCAGGGAGGGGGATGAGAAACAAGGAGGCTGAGAGGTTCTGCAGATGGGTTGGATGGAGCTTGGCCATCATTTGGGTGCTTACAAGACAGGCAGAAAGTAGGGGCCAGTGTGACTCCTGCTTGGGTAGCATGATGCATGATAATGCCACTGATGGGGCCAAAAGACAGAGGAATTCAAGGGGTTCAAGGGACAAACAAGTAGGTCCTTGCCATAGGCAGTCACAATGCAACTCTGGAGCCCAGCAGTCAGGTATGCACTGGCCTGGAGACTGGAAAACAAATAGAGCCCCTTGGCTGCAGCCAGAGGAGGGAAACACAAGGAGTATCACTCCTAAGGAATAAGTTTGAGTAGGACCTGCTAGGTCCTGGGGCTAATGGCTTCTCTCTGGAGAACACTGTCCATTGCCTGCAGAGGCAACCCTAGATACACCCAGCAGGTCTGCTGGTGTACAGAGTGGAGTCTGCTCCAGTCAGAAAGGGACTGAGTAATCGTCCCTGACCACAGGCCTCCTCTACTGAAGGAGTGGAGGCATCTGGATTAAATGCTTTTAGTCCAAAGATGTTGAGTTTTTGGTTTGTGGAACACATTTGTATAAAGCCAGATACTGCCAGGAAACCAGTGACAACACTCCCTAACACACAGGCACATGCATGCCATTCCTGCTTAGAGTAACCACAGGTCCTGTTTAAAAGAGATGTCTTAAAACAGTGCATTACTGCAAGAAATGAGATCAATTAATTGTTTCAGAAAAACTTCAATCCTCTGGGTCTCTGACTAGCATTATGAGCCCTTAAGATTTGGTGCCCTCATAGGGCACAGTACAGGTCTTTCACATCATGGGGTCCTGAGCCAGCTTAACCCCTCCGGGGGGCCTGGTGCTACAGCTGCCCAGATTGCCCAGGAGTTTTGCTGTCAGCCAGATAACTTGGGATGCTTTCAGGGTCATAGAGATGTTAGGTGTGGACCTGATTCCCACTGAAATGTTGAGTGTAAGTATAATAAGGACCCCCAGTTCTGTGACCTCCATGGTCATATAGACGTGACCTGTTGGACTGGAGGGGTCCACATAGTCTGGAGCTGACCTGTTTCTGGGTATCATTGTCCATTTGGTTTAGTGCGTTGAACATAGATGTTCCACAGGGCAGGCATCAAGATTCCAGAACAGGCTGAGGTTCCTCACATCCCCTTTCCCAGCACCCTGAATTGGCCCTTTGAAGCACTGTGATAATCATATAAATGACTAGGGTTTCTTATTGTCTCTCCCCCCACCAGCTCAGGAGGGCAGGGATCACCTCTGCCTGGCATAATTTCTGAAGTGCACACATGGGTGAACTGAAGGCTTTGAGTAAGCCTGTACTACCCTAGGGAAGGAAGTCAAGGAAGGAAGTCAAGTCAAGGAAGCCCTCCACCAGCTTGAAGCCTGATGGGAGATAGGGATGTGCACACTGTTGCTGTGGCCTGAAGCCCATGGAGCCCTGAGGATGGAGTAGCCAGACCCTAGCACTCACTGAAGAACTTGGGCAAACATGAGGGATAAAGGTGGTTGCAGCAAAAGGGAAGAGTTACTGCAAAGGCAGGGGAGATGAAGAAGAAAGCAGGTGTCTGGGGGGAACCTCCTGTGGCTCACTGTGTCCAAGGTTGGAATACAAGTGGTATAAGGAGAAGCTAGACAGATGTGTCAGGCCTGCATAGTGGACAAAGGTCTCGATTTTATCTTAGGACTTACAGCATTCCTGGCAGGCTTTGGCACTGAGACCAGGGCATATTCCAATATGTGTGTGCAGATTGCCCTGCCCGTGGGTTGGAAGGTGGATTGGGACAAGTTAGGTAGATCTTTGAAGGAGATGTATGTGACCACTTGATTAACGAAGTGATAAGCTGGATACAGTCACGTAGGAGGGCTGAGGAGGGCATCCTGTGGATTGGGGAGACTGTTGGGTTGAGATGGGAAAAGAGCAGGGAGGGAAGACCACCTTTCCTTCTCTAAAAACAGCCCCCTCTCCCCAGTGGACCCTAAGTGCTCACAGAGTCTTTTATCCCAACCTGCCTATACACAGCACTAACTTCTATACATTACTCTTGCCTGTCTCGGATTAGGGTCATAAGGTAGAAACCCTGCTTTCATCACAAAACCCAGATATCTGGCTTTACATCTTCATTCTAGTTGTAGGCAACACTCTTCTTTTTACTGCAAATTTATTAGCCCTATCTCAAGTGTATGAAAATGCAATTATTAAGTGTGTAGAACATAACCAAGAAATCCCATTTTCTTTTACATCATGAGGCATAAAGCAAGGCACTTAAGAGCAGTCACTGTTAGGGTAGCAGTTAAATGGAAGTGACCAATAAAATTGATGTCATGGTATAAAATGTGCTAAGCTGAGCCTTTCTCTTCTCAGAGACCAAATTGCTCCAGCAGAGTGTGTAAACTGGGCTTGGAGGGCTCAGCAGCTGCAGGTAGTGGCATGTGCTGGCCAGACCTGTGCCTGTCAGGTGACCAGTGTACCTGGAAGGAAGGGGCTGTGATGCAATCCTGATTGGGTGTGCTCTTGCTTTCACAGTGTGCCTACTGACACGTTTCCAGGGCCACTGCCATGTCGAGCCGTGGTGGGAAGAAGAAGTCCACCAAGACCTCCAGGTCCGCCAAGGCAGGTGTCATCTTCCCTGTGGGGCGGATGCTGCGGTACATCAAGAAAGGCCACCCCAAGTACAGGATTGGAGTGGGAGCACCTGTGTACATGGCTGCTGTCCTGGAATACCTGACAGGTGAGTGTATTCAAGTCAACCACAGACACCTGGGCTCAGATAAGGTGGTTTTTATAGCTTTCCAAGGACTGATAGGACTTTTTTCTGTTTCTTTTGTTTTGAAGCATTTCAAACCTACAGAAAATTTACAAAAATAGGATAATAACCTTTGTCATCTGGATTTGTCAGTTGTTAGCAGTTTGTCCCATTTGCTTTCTCCCCAGCTCTGTGTGTGTGTGTGTGTGTGTGTATGGTATATATACTCACAGATGCCTCTGTTATTTATTTTTGGCTGTTACATAGTACATTTTGAAAATACCCAGTTGCCCCCATAACATCCTTTATGATTTTGTTTGTTTTGCCTTTCTGATCCAGGATCATTTCAGGATTATATATTGCATATGGCATCAGATTTGGCCAGCCTATACTAATCTTGACCAGTTGTCCCGATTTTTGTTTTAAATCTTCCATTCTTAAAATGGAGTCCATTTCCATTCTTGACATTTTTGGAGAGTCTGGGCCAGTTGTTTTGCAGAATGTCCTTCCATCTGAGCTGGTCTCTTGATTAAAGTCAGGTGTCACTCTGGAGGAGCAGAGTCCTTCCTCATGTGTCACACCTGATGTAGGTTTGTGCTATCACTGGTTATGTTCAGCTTGCTCATCCAGCTAAGTTGGCACTTCTGCACAACTCATATCACAGTTTTCACCCAGTGGCTTTAGCATTCCTCGATGATCTGCCCTAACTCTGTCATTACTGTTGTAGTATGAAACAACACCTTTTCAATTTCTCTCATTTCTGCACTTCTTAGGGTAGCATTCTTCTATAAATAAGAACTTTCCCTCTGCCTTTCTCTTCTTTTTATTTTTGGTGCTACCAGTGTTTGATCAGTGTTTAATTTAGTGGGTTATGCCCCATTCATGTTATTATTCCTTTTAATGCTCAAATTATCTCAAATTTGACCTTTAGTCTTCCTCTTATGTCCTTCTGCTATATATTCATTGATTTCTGTACATTTTCTTGCTCTCCAACACAATAAGATGTTTAGTCTCACCCCAGATTTTCTTGCCCCAGTTCTGAAATCAGCATCTCTCCATGGGGTCCTTGGTCCTTTTTGCAGATAGAATCTTATTTGTGGCCCCATAAAAATTATGGGAAGCCAGCTGGATAGGGAGGGATGTTACCCCAGTTTTAGTAAGGAGAAAACCAGGCCTCAAAAGCCTAAAAGGACTTACCTACAATACAACATGTAAGAAGTTGAGAAGGGCCCCAAATCCTGCTGCCCTATTGTAATGTTCTTACCTCTTTTTGCTCAATACATGATCAGGTAGGTTGCATAGGTGCCAGGAAGTACCAGGTCTGCTTGCAGGCCCCTCTCCTACAGCCAGAAAGAGAAGATGTAGCAAGACACTTGGCTCTCCCAAAGTGGCACAACAAAGCAATGAAAGAGTTGGATGGCTTCCTGCTTTCCCAGGTCTCAGTACAGCAAGGCCAAGGGTTTCCCTGAAGGATACTCAGTCATGAGGAAGGTAAAGTTCTTGTGTTCTGTCGAAATCACCTAGGCATGAAAAGTAATTGTTATGATCTATTTACAAGGTGTTTGCTTATATTTTTGGACTTTTGCCTTTCTACTTGGCAGAGACTCTTACAGGTGGGAAGCTCCATAGTGTGAACTAGGCATGATTCTTTTCTCTACATGGATGAGGAAACAGGCAGAGAATTAAGGTGACACACCCAAGAAAGTTATGTATAGCATTGGCAGTCAGCCAGAGAGTCCAGGGGAGGAGTCACTGGATAGAAAGCAGGGGACATTCTAGTTCTTGCATAGCAGTTTATGTCCTGTATGACCAAGATTGAGTCACTTAGCCTCTCTGGGCCCTGCTTTCCTTACAACTCAGGTGGAGACAACTATGCCTGTCCCACCATTTCAGGGCTGCTCTCTGATGTGAGAGCCAAACGAGCTTTGTTTGAGCACAATGGGAAAGCTGCTGTGCTGAATAAACCTAGCCCATGGTTTTTGGCTTCTGAATACTATAAAGACCTTGCCTCTTGGGTGTTCTCAGACACCATCTTCAGTTTCTACACTATCTTCAGTTAACTACAATATTAGTTTCATTTCTTCCTTCTAGCATTCTGTTTTGTTGGCAGGGTGTGATGGGTGAGTATTACCAGACTCCTTGTGCTCTATAGAAAATCTGTATGTTTCCCTTGGCTGTACTGGTTCTAAATCTGACCCCAGTGCTCATGAAGGTCAGAGGATCCTTTCTCCTGGGAGGTTGGAGACCTTGACTCTTCTGTACCTGTTTTTGTCCCTAGTCCAGCTATCAATGTGTATGTCAGTGATCACAAAGGATAGTGGGAATAGTCAGGGCAGCCCATCACTGTGATTGGGAGAGTAGCTCAAAGAAATTCCTTACTCTGCCATCAGCCTGATCAACTCATGCATATTGAATAGTAATATATATATTTTAAGTTTTATAAAGTCTTAGCAGGGCTATAGTTGGCTGAGTCTAAGCCATTTCCTCTGCCTGCACACAACACTGATTCATTGCAAGACCATTGCCCAGTGCCTGCCCCCTGCATGGGGTCTGGCCCCAGTGACCTCAGGAGAATGTCCAGAGTGGTTAGTGCTGTGCTGTTACTCCTGTGGCCTTTTCATCCCTCGTGCTGATGGTAGAAGAGCTGAGCTTGGTCTGTGTCCAGTGAGAACACTCCCAGAACAGTGCTGTATACCAGGCTAACTGCTCTGGTTGATGAAAACTCTCTGCCTGATGGGCTGGGATGTGGAAACAAAGGGGCACTTGGGAGTTCTCAGCATCTTCCTACTTTAAACTTTGGTTTGGGTCCCTGACGTGAAAAGGAAAGGTAGACCTTGTTCTCTTTCTACTTTGCTTTTTGCTCTTGTTGCACTGAAGACCTTTTCTCACTCATGTCCACACTAATTAGGCACCTGCTATCTGCCAGGCTCTATGCAAAGTTCTGCATGAGAGCATAGAAATGATCAGGGCAGAATTGGCTCTGCTTTGTCCAGAGAAACCAGCCAACCCAGACAGTTACAGATTGTGACAAGTGCTATGGGGAAGAGGGTGAATATAAACAGGCCAGAGGAAGGTCCAGTGACCCAGGGACCTGGAGAGGAGCTGACCAGGGAAAGCTCTGAGGGGGAGACATCAACTGAGTCCTGGGGAGGAACATGGTGCCAACCAGCCCTGCAAGGGCTTGAAGAGAGGGACTGTGCCATTCATTTAACACACCTCCTTGGTGCTAGTCCCTTACCAGAGCGTAAGGGAGCTTCAGAAAGGGAGAGGCTGGAGGACTAACCCTCAGCAGCTTGGGGTCTGGTCAAGAATGTGGCCTATACGTCATGGTCTAACCCAAGGCTGGAGGAGGTTCCACCATTCAGCAGGTGCTCACTGAAGGTTGTGTGAGACATTTCTGGCCCAGACAGGCACCAGACTCATCCCTACCCCCAGAGAACTCCCTGTCCAGAGACAGGTCCAGGTAAGAAAAAGGTTGTGATGAGGTAGGATCACTAATGCTTTGAGGCAGGAAAAGGGACTGAGTGGGGTTGGGAAATCCTGGAGGACCCTTGATACAGAGCTGCTCTGCTTGTTGTCACCTGAAGACCCTATGAAGGGGTTGTTTTCTTCTCTGCACAGCCGAGAGTCTTACAAGTAGCACAAACAATTGCAGGCATAGTGATGGGGGTAGACCATAGGATGCCCATTTGAAGTAGGGGTCTGGATGCTAACAGGACTGCTGAGCTGCAGGGCCCACCTTCTGAAGCCCTGAGCTGACATTTCCTTTGTGACCAGCCTGGAGGATACTTGGGGCTCTGCTGTATTCTAGAGTGGGAAGTTAAGAGGGTAGATCTTGGTGTCAGAGCTGCCATTTCTTACTTGTGGCCTTGGACAAGTCGCTTACACTTGTGTGCTGTGGTTTGATCATCTGTAAAATGAGGATCCTGTCACTGCTTCTGAGATTTGTTATGAGGCTGAAGGAGGAACTCATGTACAGTCCTTTTTATTGCCCGTACCTGAGTGTGCCCACATGTTGACTGTTAACTTATGGTTAAATGTCAGGAGAGGAAGGGACCCCCAGTAATCCTGTTCTGACTGTCCCCTAAGGGATGGTGATAGGAGTTGTCACTACCCACCAGGGCCAGTTGAACTTCCAACTGGTCCAAATTTACCAGCTTGGCAGCTTCAGGTCTGCTCTCTCTGGGTTATTTCAAGTAGTCATAGGACCTTTTTCCTAAAGCCTATTTTACCCAACATCTCAAGATGCCCTCTTGGCAGACTCTGCTGTCACAGGCCCCTCTGTCCAGAGTTTCGGCACATTCATGAAAACCACAAAGAATTTTCCAGGTTTTCCAGGAGCTAAGTATGCCTAGCCTTGGGCCTGAATTACACAACAGCTGAGGCCAAACCAGCAAAGGAGTAGATGACCTGGTGGTACCCCTACAGGCCAGGGTCCCCTGTGAAGAGCACATTCTTCATGGAAATGTTCTTTTCCCTTCTCAAGGATGGAGGGATATGGAGCTTTGCATCTTGAGCTGGCTTCTGCTTCTTCTTTTGGGTACAGAGTCCATCAATCTGCCATACTTAAAGGAAGACAGCTTTTGAAACAAACTTGGGTGTAGTGACCAGACAACTCCTTCCCCAGATCTCTGGACATCTAGCTTTTAACTCTGCCTGACCCTGCCCAGAGCTCTTCCTGAGGAGTGTGGTGCTATTTCTTGGGCTCCTCAGCATCCTGGGACTGTCTGTCCTTGCTCTGTTCCTACCTCTTGACCTTCCAGCCTAGAGGATCATAGAATCCCCACCTCTTGGACACTGTGAGGCCTGGCAATGCATCTAAAGCATTTAATCAGCATTCATAGTGAACACCCAATAAAGAACAAATAAAAATAAGTGTGATTTGGGGGGAAACTGGAGGAGTCAGGGACAGCTTCTACCCAGCCACTATCTTTGCACCTATGATACTGTAGAACCTTTTTTTTTTTTTTTTTAATTCATGGTACTGGGGATTGAACCCAGGGCCTCATGCATGCTAGACAAGCATTCTACCACTGATCTATAGCCCATTTTATTTTATTTTGAGATAGTATCTTACTAAGTTGCCCAAGCTGGCCTTGAACTTGAAATTCTCTTGCCTCAGTCTCCCAAGTAGCTGAGGATTACAGGTGTGTGCCACTCGCCACAGCTCTGTGGAGCTTTTGGATTAATGGTGTTTTAAGGGAACCTGGCTGTACTTCAGTCCAAGAACATCTCGCAGCCTCCCCCCTGAAGCTAGCACAGTGCTGGGGTTTAGGAAACAACTAAAAAACATGTGATATGACACCCCCCCACCCAGAATTTCCATTGATGGTGGGGTGTTTAGTGACATTTAAGTAGCATTTTACCAAAACACATGGTTCTATGACTGAAATCAGGATATGACTAGACTCACAGTCCCTCTTTTGAAATGGATAAATGAATAACTTTGTTGAGTTCCTTAATGAAGGAACTTGTTTTAACTTGGGGACCACTGAGTAAAACAGCCTTCTGTACTGCAAGACTTGTCAATATCTCTAACATACTGGTGTCATTGTGAACACCCAGGAAAGGAAATGTGAGATGTAATAGTTCCCAAGTTTTTAACACAAAAAAGTTTGAAGGAATAACTATAAAAATATTTTGCGTGACACAGTGTAAGGGACACTGCTATGGGTTAAGCCTGTGAGATGGCATTACAAAGAGTTAAAGAAACAAAATAGAAAGTCATCTTAAAGAAGGAGCTTAGGTCTGGTTTGTTGTGCCATTGATGTACCAGGCTGGACTAAGCTCCATACTGAGCCCAGCACATAGGTGGTGCTAGAATATGAAGGTGAGGAAGTCACCTTGGGAAGCCATACACTTATTATTCTACATTGAGTCACTCTTGTGCTAACTTAGGGAGGGGACCTATGCTAGACTCAGATTCAAGCCAAGAGTCCCTACCCTCAGGGAGCTTACCCTGGAAGGACGAACCTTGGGGGCCGTTCAACCAAACCCTGAGAAAACAGGCCTGGTTCCTTTGAAATGACATTCTATTTCTTTTTCTTTTTCTTTTCTTTCCAAAAACCCTGTTATATAGTCTGATCACACATCTTATTCTACCAACTTACTTAGTGACTTAAGCCTATTTGTAAAAGTCAAATCCACCTGCAAAGGATTTCTGACATTAAGCTGGATGGAAAGCACTGGCTTTCAGCTTCCAAGACTGGCATCTCTGGAATATGCATAGACCCTCCCTAGGTGACTACTGCTTAGATCAGAGCTAAGCTCTGGTTTGTTTAAAATAGTGTATTTCTGTTTCTTGTAGCTAGAATATACTCTTCTGTCTTGCTTGGATTTAGTCTATAAAATGATGAAGACATCTAAATTTACAGTTTCCTAACCCTCCATGTTTTAAACCTTGGTCTCTCTCCTATCTCTTTTCAATGACCAGAACCTCCACAGTCCTCTGACAAGTACCTGGCCTCCTCTAATAGCGGATGCTACAATTGTGAAGCCACCTTAGATTCATGGCTACTGTTGTGAAGTTTCAGGGCCAGCTCCTGCCCTGAAGAAGAAGCAGGTTGCTGGGTGATCTTAGGGCCATTTTACAGACTGAATGAGGTTTAGCCCTCAGGCCTGGTTGCATCCTGCAATAAAATCCCAAGAAAAAGGGGTAGTTGTTAGAAATATACCTGGCCATCTGGTCTTGACAAACAAAATGATCGTCCTCATTCCATATTGAAGCTTCTTTGATTTCTCATCTCTAACTCAGATCAGATTCTGCCCATCCCTTTGGTGTTAGTCCTGGGACCATACCTCATCCCCATCCCCATCTCCCAGAAGCGAAGCAGAGAGAGCCCTGTCCTGTCAGATGCACACCCTGCTACATAGGTACTCATTTCAGCCAGGTCCATCACACTTGGCACTTCTGATGTAGAAAAAAGTAAACCTTATAAGCTTAGAAGATTGGGGTAGGCAGGGCCTGTAGTTGATTGTCACTTACTTTGAAAATCAGTTCCAAGCCTCTTTACCACTTTCTGGGATACTCAAATGTGTCCTGGACTTAAAAAACTAAATATAGATCAGGAGGAAGAGGAGAGTCAGGCTTAGATCAAGCCCCACATCCCTTGCTTACTTGTATGGCTGTGCCTGTCTTAGACTGACACTTCAGGAGAGGACCCAGCTGGTGCTTGCTGGAACCTGCTAGGGCATCGATGCTGCCTTCGGACCCAGGCCACTGCGTTGTGTTCTGCAGAGCCTTTCATGAGCCTCATTTTCTCTATTTGTTTTTATTGTTGTTCTAGTTAGTTATACATGACAGCAGAAGGCATTTTGGTTCATTGTACACAGATGGAGTACAACTTTTCATTTCTCTGGTTGTACACAATGTAGTCACACCATTTGTGTAATCATACATGTACATAGGGTAATGATGTTTGTCTCATTCCACCATCTTTCCTACCCTCCGTCACCTTCCCTCACGTCATTTCCCTCTACATAATCCAAAGTTCTTCCATTCTTCCCTTATGCCCCCCACCCCCCGTTATGTATCAACGTCCACTTATCAGAGCAAACATTTGGTCTTTGGTTTTTGGGGATTGGCTCATCTCACTTAGCATGATATTCTCCAGCTCCATCCATTTACTTGCAAGTGCCATAATTTTATTCTTCTTTATGGCTGAGTAATATTCCATTGTGTATATGTATCACAGTTTCTTTATCACTTTTTAAATAAAAAATACACACATACACAGAAAATCAAGAAGAATTTTAAGGAGCCAGGAGGTGGCAACTAGAAAAACGTCGTAGACTCTGAAATTCAAACTGCAGGGTGCTGGGTACCTTGTGTGTGCAGACTGCATTTGAATGCATGTTCCCTTTTCTGGTTATGTGAATAATTTGTATTTGAAATTTAACAAGCTAAAATTCATTCAATCTTACTACTCAGAGATAACAGCTGGCACTGCTAGCCTTTTATGTGTGTATGTATAAAAGACAGATAGATTTTAGTCTAATTATTTGTTTTTATTAACATTTAACACTATTGACAGTCTTCTTTGATAGTCAATCACAGACTCATCACTGTATATAATCTTATAAAGCTACTTGCGGAGTGATTAAGGAGGTGCTTCACATCAACCCTCTTTCAGCCTCCTAAGGGAATGGATGACTCCAGGGTAGACTTTCAGAGAACACTTAGAAAAGACTCAGTTCCCCACTGTGTGCCTTTGATGCCTGTCACTATATGTGCACATCACTATGTGCCTGATGATGTGGTATCCTGTGGCCAGCATGTTAACAGACCCAGGTGGGTCAGACCTAGAACCTGGAGGTCACCAAGTGGGGAATATACCCCAGTTCTTCACTGCCTTACCCAAGATGTGGAGGTACAGTGTAGCTTGAGGACATGCTTCTTCCAGGGCACTTGAATCTACTGTAGAGCTCAAAAACTGAGTTTTCATGTAGTCCTTCATCTGGTCCTTCTGAAAAGTCCATGAAATTGTCCAGGAGAGTGCAAATGTGACTTGAGCATACTCCATGAAATAATAGTCTCGTTTCCTCTTCTCTCCTAGGTCCAAGGGTTAGACTGTAACACTTGGATTGGATAGAGGAAAGGCCTCATTGCTTCTTTTGTAAATATTTCTTCCAGTCTGTGGCTTGTCTTCTCATTCCCTTAACAGTATTTGCATAGGGTAGAAAATTTTAATTTTAATTAAGTCTAGCCTATCAACTATTTCTTTCAGGGATGGGCCTTTGATATGGTCATCACAAACCCAAGGTCATCTAAATTTTCTTCTATGTTGTCTTCCAGGAGATTTACAGTTCCACACACTATATTTAGGGGTCTATAATTAATTTTTTAAAATTTTGTATTTGTTCCAATTAGTTGTACATGACAGTAGAATGCATTTATACATTTTGGTCACACATAAATTGGGGTGTAATCTATATGTGTAATCTATATCTTTTCAAGATAAACCTAATTTATACATTAGGTCACACATAAATGGGGTGTAATCTCTCATTTTTCTGATTATTCATATTGTAGGATCACATCAGTCATGCAGTCATAAATGTGCATGAGGTAATAATGTCTGTTTCACTCTACTATCCTTCCTACTCCCATCCCCTTCCTCTTCATTCACTCCCCTCCACCTAATCTAAAGTAACTCTATTCTTCCCTATCCCCTCCTTATTGTGCATTAGCATCCACATTTCAGAGAATATAATTCATTTTTAATTAATTTTCACAAAGGGTGTAAGGTCTGTGTTGAAACTCATGTGGGTCGTTTTTTCTTCTTTTTTTTTTTCCTTTTGTGTGTGGATGTCCAGATGTCTAGCATCATTTGTTGAAAACCTCATTGTCTTCTTTTTTTGGTACTGGGAATTGAACCCATGTGTGCTCTACCACAAGCTATATCCTCAGCCTTTTTTATTTTGAGACAGGGTCTCACTAATTTGGTGAGGCTGGCTTTAAACTTTGACCCTCCTGCCTCAGCCTCCTGAGTAGCTGGTGTTATTACAAGATATGCCCTCATGGCTTTTTTTTTTTTTTTTTGGTACCAGGGATTGAATCCAGGGTCACTCAACCATTGAGCCATATCCCCAGCCCTTTTTTATTTTTTTTAATTTAGAGACAGAGCCTCTCCTGCTAAGTGCTTAGGGCCTTGCTAAGTCGCTGAGGCTGGCTTTGAACTTATCTTCTTGCCTCAGCCTTCTGAACCCACTGGGATTACAGACGTTCACCACTATGTCCTGCCCCTCATTGCCTTTTCAAGATAAATCACATTACCTAGAAATCTTTAATGGTCAAGGAGTCTCACTGTTTTCTCATGATGTCCCTTTGAAGGTCAATATGCAATTTTCATTTGTGCCATCAGGATTGACAGAGAGGTATACAAGTTCCACATTAAGGTATTTGCTTGGGCTGACAGACAAGCTCCCAGCACCACTAAATTTGGTTCTGGTTTTAGACAATGAAAAGGTGTCACTATATGTGCACATCACTTTGTGCCTGATGATGTGGTATCCTGTGGCCAGCATGTTAACAGACCCAGGTGGGTCAGACCTAGAACCTGGAGGTCACCAAGTGGGGAATATACCCCAGTTCTTCACTGCCTTACCCAAGATGTGGAGGTACAGTGTAGCTTGAGGACTACTGACCAAAACTAAATGTGAGTTCTTTCTTCTGGGATCAGTGTACTTTTGATTGAAGTTTATCTCTTAGAATTTCATTTAGTGAGAATCTTTTGGTGGTAAATATTCTCAAGTTGTTTTTGAACATGTCTTTATCTCATCCATGAAATTTTCAGCCATTATTTCTTTAACAGAATCTATTCTAATTTCTTTTTGGAACACAAATTAAGCATATATTAATGCTTCATTCTATCTTCCATATATGTTAATCTCATTCATATTTTTCATGTTTTTCTGGATTCCTTTCTGGATAATTACCTCTGATCTGTTTTCTAGAACTAGTTTGCTAATTTGTTTGCTAATTTTCTTTTCAACTATGCCTAATTTACTATTTAATTCAGTCACTAAATATTAATTTTTGGTTATGATACTTTAATTTCTATAATTTTATTGGGTCTTCTTTGGATTTGCTTATCTTTATGTAATCTTTTCACTTTGAGTTACCTTTTCTAAAATAAATTTTTACAATGAATTTCACATAATTATTTTACATTCTTTTAAGAATATAAGTCTTTATGAGTCTATTTCTGCTATATTTTGAGTCATAGGAAAGCCTCTCTCCAAGGTTATAAAGGAATGCCTTTATGCTTTTGCCTAGCATTTTTAAAGCTTTCATTCGTCATATTTTTACTTTGAACCATTTGGAAGTTATTCTTATATATGGTGTGAGATACAGATCAAGTTAATTTTGTCCCACATGCTTACCTAGTTATCCCAACACAATTAATTGACTATTCCATCTTTTCCATGGCGATCTGAGATGCTACTTTTATCAGATACAGAATTTCTAGATACAATTAGGGCTATTTATGGACATCCTTTTCTGCCTTGTTGATCTGTTTGTCTTGTTATATACTTGTTTCTCACATATGTTAGGTCTTTTGTTGATTTTAGTTATTGCCTTTAATAAGTAATAATACCTATGGTAAAATTCACAGCACTTTCATGTGCCCATTTCTCATCCCAGGATTTTCTTATATATGGTATACATCTTTCTAAGAATATTCTTTTCCTTTTTAATTTCAAAATAAATCTTGAAAATGAAATGGCAGAAAATAGAAGGGTAATGGGTGTGTGTGGTATGCTGAGGTTGGTGACTTATTTACATTTGGATCATTGTAAAAATTGGGAGAATCTGAGGGTCTTTGATCTCACCCTAACCCCCCTCAACCCGCTCAGTTCCTCAACCAGGCTCAAGTCTCCACTTGGGTTTGGGAGACTACACCTGCCTGCTTTCTGGGTCTGTTGCAGGCTTTCCTCTGGATAGCAGCTTTTTAGTTCACTGTGGTGAATCCTGCTATTCTAATACATGAAAGCAGGCCAGTGCCTTGGAGAACATCCCTGCACCTCCAGCCCTCATCACTGCCTGACCACTGCAATGCTCAGCTCACTCTTTGGCAGTCTTTTGGGAATGACCTACTTATGAAAGACCTACTACTCCCTGAGCAAGTGCAGGGTGCCAAGCTGGGTACTAGTGGCTGAAGAAAACGTTGTTTACTTCCATAGATGTGTATCGAGTGCCTGTATGTGCCAGCCGTGTCAGAGCCCATGTCATGATGTGAGGGTGGAGACTGTGCTCCCTGCCCCACACCCTTGCCTATGCTCAGCTCCCAGCAGAAGGCCTGGCATTTCACAACTGCAGGGAAAATAGTTTTTTACTGAAGGATGAGAAGACTAGTTAGCAGGACGAAGAAATAATAACATCAGATGCTGTCAGGAAGCTGATGAGAGGTAAACTACACCCTTGGATGTTTAGTGAAGACTAAATAGGATTAACAGGAGAGCACAGCGGACCACACCTAAAGAAGGGCATGGGGCAGGGTAGCTGTTGCTGGCAAGCAGTAGGGCTTTAGAAACATTGCAAGGACTGCTCGCTCTCGCTCTCTCTCTCTTTCTCAGTCTCTCTCTCTCTCTCTGCCCTAAAGCCACCACATATGTCTCAGCTATATTTTGAAAGTGGAAGTGGCCAGAAGCCAAAAAGCAGTCCACCTGGTTAAAGATCTCAGTGTTCTGGCAGGGGTACTACCCATACCCCAGGGTGCCTCAGTACATGGCTCTGAAAAGAACTACTTACTGACAAGAGAAGGAAGTGGGTCAGAATTCTGTATCTATCTTCTCTCCCAGTGTCTCCCCACTAAAATATTAGCAACTGATGGAACACATTTACAGTCCTCTTATTTTCTCTCCCTGGCTGGAGGGCTATATGTCTAGTCAACCCAGAATGAAATATCATGAAAGCAAAAAGCCACTCCTCAGAGCTATAAATAAGTTGTGGCAAGAAGATAAACTCAAAGGGTATTAATCACAGTCAGTCTTCCTCTGTCTGTCTCTTCCTACCACCCCCTTCCAGTTTTTCTTGCCAAGAATATGACAAACCCTCCTGGGATTTGTCTGGCTGCCTGGTTCAACCTACCGTTCTGACCCCTGCCCCACTCCCTTTCTTCCTTTTCATTCCACCCCAGCCCCTTTTCAGGCAAGTGTATCTTTTGTTTTATGGCTGGCAAGCATGGGTTCCCTGGTATCCAGAGCTGCTTCCTTTAGAGGCGAGGTGTTGCCTCACACTGAGGACACTAAGGTGTCCTCTTTGTTAGCGTTGTGTCACTGTGACCAAAATACCCAACAAGAACAACTTAGAGAACAAAAAGTTAATTTTGGCTCATGATTTTAGAGATTCAGTCCATGATCTGGGCTGGAGGTGTGGCAGACCACCATGCTGGAAGGGCATGGCAAAGGGAAGCTGCTCAACTCATGGCAAAGGCACCAGAGATAAAGTATAATTCCCAAGGGCATGCCCCTAGTGACCTGCTTCTTCCTGCCATGCCCCACCATGGATTACAGTACATTTAAATTGTTAATCCATCAAATGGATCAATCCATTGATTAAGTTACAGCTCTCAAATCTAATCTTTTCACCTCTGAACATTGCTATATTGTCTCATACATGAGCTTTTGGGGGATACCTCATGTGCAAACTATAACATCCCCTCACAGGTGGGCATGATACCATTCCCATCTATCTACAGGGGATCTCTCTGCATCTTTAAAAAAGCTGGTTCTCTTCAGGGCTCTCATTTCAGGCCCACAGAGCTGGGGAAACCATTTGGAAAGCCAGGGTTCTGGAAATGGCTAATTATTGACTTTTCTTGCTATCAATATCCTGACTAATGCTCCTTATAGGAATTGGTAGCTGAGGCAGTCTTTGGTTAACATTTATCTATCACCTCTTTCAATCAGGATATTGACTGCTTAAAGTCAATATCTGCTGCTCATTCAGAAAGCAAGGGCACTTACCTGGAGCAGCATCATTTTTCTTGTCCTCCAACCCCATGTCTCAGCAGTATCTATTCCAGAGGCAGAGACTGGCTTGTAATTGTTTTGGGAGTAAAGGGAAAGTGCTTTCAAGTTCTAGGTGAGGACAATTTAAGTTCTAACATCTGTCGTATGCTGAGCATGTAACCACGTGCCAGGCACTGCTTTACATCAAGCAGTTCACTGAATCCCCAAACCACCATTTTGCTCAGGAGGAAACTGAGACTCAGAGAGTTTAAGGAACTTCTCCAGACTGACTCAGCATAGTGCCCCATCTCTAGAAGAACAGTTCCTACAGATTCTCTATGTGTTAACTGCCCAGGGACCCAGGACCACTTAGTCCACTTTACACTTCATCTTAAAGCAGCCAGTAGACACCTCATGAGGACTGGTGTGTGCCCAGTCCAACAGGTGTCCATGAAGCTGCAGCCTAAGGGAACAGACTCAGAGGCAGGCACAGGAGCTTCCATGGCATATGGTATGTTCCTTCAAAGAGTGGAGACATTCCTGTGACCTGATGTGGGCAGGGAGAACAGGGGTCTTGTGAGATGGGGCAGGGATAAGGAAAATGAGAACATGCAGGGGGAAATGGGCGTGAGCA
The DNA here is from genome assembly GCA_020662805.1 of Glaucomys volans. NCBI lineage: Eukaryota > Metazoa > Chordata > Mammalia > Rodentia > Sciuridae > Glaucomys > Glaucomys volans. Next base: position 46,251 of record JAJEJO010053432.1, on the reverse strand, counting down.
AGGATGGGCAGTTCTTGGAGTTCTGTGTGCTGGGCTCCAGGGAAGGGACAGTGTGGTCAGTGTCAGAGGTGCTGGCAGTAACAGCCACAGAATGAGCAAGGTGCTGGGGGAGTACACTGGTCTGACCAGGGTGGCACAAGAAGCCCCAGCAGGCTTCTTGTGAGGGGAGGGGAGGACTCTGCCCAGGCAGGTATGGGGAGGTTGTACTGCTCTAGTTCTGGGGAGGGACTGGAGGGCAAGAAACTTTTTGGCCAGTGTCCTTTCCCTGCCCCCTTAGAGAAGGGGATGTGCAGTCCTGGTGACAGAGCTTAGGCAAGTGCTTAAACAGTGCTGAGGCTATAGGACAGAGACCCTCCTGGGGTCCTTCTAGGACATACATGGCTCTAAAAACCGTCAACCATGTAAGGCGACCTGAAAAAATTTCCTGCACTCAGAACCCTTTTTGGAAGAAGCCAGATAAGCAGTCTGGCCTGTGACATTGTAGTAGCAAAGGCCATTTGGGGCAGCACAGGGTAGAATTGTCTGCATCTTTTCATTTGGAAAAGGAAATGCAGAATATAAATCCCAATAGTTCAAAAGAGCATAGAGCACAGTTCTCCCTATGGCCTGGTCCCTGCTTCCATTCCCCATTATCATGATGCCTGTGTGAGCGTGGACCCTGGGCATCCCCCACCTCAAATGGCAGCCCATGGAATGCACCCTTCTACTTCACTCCTTGTTTTCCCCTCTTAGAAGTCCATCTGGGAAATAGTACCATGACAAGGCTCTTTAAAAGAATTTCCTCTTTACATTATACTCTTCAAATCATTTCATTTCAGCAGCCATCTCTGATTGTTCACCCCTTCCTGAGATGAATTAAGAACAAATGGCTGTGGTTTTTCGTATTAAAACAAACATACACATTAAACATTTCCTTGTAAATTAATTTAGAGTCCTTGAAAGCAAGTGATTGGTGCTGCAGAAGGCCCTACCCAGCCACGAGCTAGGCCAGGGGTTAGAACAGGTTTCTCTGGGCCTTCCTCAGGAACGGTCCCCTCCACCCCACCCCCCCGGGCCTGGACTTCTGCCTCAGCAGAAGGCTCTGGTCCTTCTCCTCCATGGCACAACCTGCTGGGGTCAGACAAAAGACCCAGACCCCATCCCAAGGCAGAGACTGCCTGTGGGGCCTCTTTGGGTGCTGTGTTCCATCAAGGCAGGTCTGGCAGCACTGAGGTTAATCGAGTTCAAGTGCATTTTTCAAACATATGTAAACTGTTAAGTGTAACAGCAAAGAATAAACTATTGGGGGAGGAAACACCAGGTTTTCTGTTGCTTTTCTCCTCTTTTGCCTCTCACACACATCCATTCATCCAGTTATTTAGATAGAGGAAATGGGTGAGAGTATTGTTTTCTTTCCCTAGTAATCAAGTCTGCTATACTTTTTTTAATAGTATAGTTATAGCCTCAGTAAAAATAGCTTATATTTATTAAGTCTTTGACACATTTCTTGGTAACCCATTAAACCTCACAAGCCTGAGAAGTAACATCAACCCTGCTTTATAGAATGGGAAACTGAGCCTTGTCTCACGGCAAACTGTGGGAACTGGGACATCAACCCAGTGCTGACAGCCAACCCCAGCTCTAAGCAGTGTGCATGCTTGCTGCCTCCACTGCAGATGGGCAAGTCTCTAAGAGAGGAGGAAGCGTTCCTGATGGGGAGCTATTCAGGCGTTGGGCTGGGTTGATGGGTTAGAGCACAGTAATGTTTGCCAGCAACCACAATATGCCCCTCTTGTTAATGTGTGTAATATAAAATGACTTTTTTCCTTTCCTGTTAAATATGGAAGACAGCACCCTATAGAACTTACTTTAGAGATTCCCAAGGTAAGCTATGTTTCTGTTGTATTGGGAAACTCTGTGGGAAGTTGGAGACTGGACCAGATGCTGCCTCTGAGATCCTTGACTCTTAGACCTGACAGCAAAGGACAAGCTCGTTCAGACTCCAAACCATCTCTGGTGAAGTAGAAGAGTGGCTCATGTACAAAATATTTTGTATTTGATAAAAGAAACACTTTCTTTAATCACTGCTGTAAGCTTTACTTTCTCTGTAGAATGCCACATTCTTTTGAGGCCCCTGGGACAGGCAGATTGGGGAATTTGACTGTGGCTCAGAGTGCAGTTGACTGTTCTGCAGTGTTCAGTCCCTGTCACCCTTGTGGAAAGGTGGAGTGGGGCAGAAAATTCTGGGATGCAGCTGCAAACACTTGGGGTCACCTAGGGAATTAGAGGAAGCTGTGGTGTAGTCAGGATGCAGGAAGCTTTTAGCAGTCAGATTGGGGTTGATTGGGTTAAGGCCTTCCGGAATGGTTGTAAAACAGTTCTGAACCCAGTGAACTGCTGATGGAAGGATGAGATTGAAAGAAATACAATAAACAGATTCCTTGTCATGTTGCTGGCTTTGTAGCAAATATCTCTTTTCTCCTTGGGATTACATGAACATTGGCTTTCTTTGATATCTGGTTGTTCTTTTCAATCTTTCCTTTGTTAGATGAGACGCTTCAAATAGGTCTGTAAAATCCCGGACTCTTTCCTATTGCAAGGTTTGTGTTTGGAGTTTGGCGCAGCCTCCCCACATCACCTGTTAGCTGTTAGGAGTCTAATTCTGCAAACCATGACTTCATCTCCCTAAAGTAAGATAGAAGAAATGCTTCCATACAACAGATATAGTTTAGTTCAAGTCTCAGGGGGTGGAGCGAGAAAGACCCTAAGCCTTTATAGTCTTGGGGTGAACTTGGAAAGTAGACCTGTCAAAAGTATTCATGTTAGGCAGCTGGTCTGTAGTTGAAAAGGCTGCCAAATTGTGCAGTTATCCAAGACTGTGGGAATCTTGTCAAGTTGCCTCAAACCAATCATGTTCAATGAGGCTGGGGAGCTTTGGGCCTTGGGGTGCCCCTGCAGTGCTTGCTGCTCTCAGGAGAGAAGAGGTTGTCCTGCTGGTCCCTGCCACCACAGATGGAGAGCCAGCTGCTCACTTGTTGTCAGACACTGGGTCTGGCCAGGAGTGGGAGCCAGTACACCCTGGGGTGTCCTGCAAATCAGATCCTAAAACAAACAAACAAACAAAAAATACCTTAAAAGAATAACTAATGAGTTGGCCAGTATTGCTCATCATTCCATTTGTCCCTTTCACGGCATTTATAATTGGGAGCCTTCCCACACTCAGAATCCTCTCCAGAGCTGACCCCAAGCACACTGGGCCCCAGAGCAGTCCAGTGCTAATCATTGGCAACAAAAATTAAACTGTTGCTGGCCTTGAAGACTTGGCTCCAGCGGGGTGGAGAGCCTGGTAAAGGGTTCTGCTTCTCCTTCTAATTGCTCTTTTCCCAGTTCCCTGGAGGTTTCTGACAGATTCCATTTGTTTTGGTTACAGCATCCAGGACTGTGGCTCCTGAAAATCCCTCCTAGGGAGGGTTCAAGGGTTGAGTTCTGGAAACCTTGGAGAAAAGGATTTATACTTGTGGATCTGGTATTTTCCTGGTTGTCTTTCTCAGAATCATTTTTCTCTTAGACTAGTCAAAGACAGAAAATTTAGAGACACACAAAACCTTCCAAAATGTGAAATGAACTGAGTGCATGAACCTTTGCTGTGTAGGAAGGTGACAGTTCTATTGAGGTTGGGGCACAGAGAGATGGAAGCAGGCTGTGTGACCCCTTCCTAGTGGGGCTATGGGCCCATTCCAGGAGAATGGGATGCAGTAGCAGGAATCACCTTGCAGCCCTGGGACCTCCATGATTTACATGATTTAGCCCTCCATGTCTCTTCCAAAGCAGAGGATCACTTACTAGAAGGAAGACTTCATCAGGATCTCTATTTTGGTCATGCGTACCCTGCCCCAATTCCTTGGCAGTGTATCACCTTCTGCCCCTCTCCATTTCATGAACATGAGCACATCCTGGATAGCAGATGGAAGCTGTCCCATCTTGTTGAGTTGCTGGCACTTTGTACCTCTCCTTCCCCTCTGTAGCAGGCAGCCCTCTCTCAACCAGGAAAGACCTTTATGGTTGCCCTTTCTAAAACTGGGCTGAGGATGAAAGGGTGGGTATTATTGATACTCAGCAAGGGGTAAATTTGTGCTGCTGGTTCCTGCTTTTGTTAGCAGTCAGGATGTGTCCTCCATTTTTCTTGGCTGTTGTAAAATGCCCAGGCACTCTGCCTGCTGCAGTGCAGGGTTGGGGTGGAGTGTGGAACATGTTTCTCATAAAAGGTGTGTCTTTGAGGTACTTCATCTTGTATGTCCCTTAATGCTGGTGTTACTATGGTTACTATCCATCTGGAAAACATGCAAGAGTAAACAAAAGATTAAGCGCTGCTCAGCTAGATGGGGTGTGACTCTGTGCCCCTTTTTGTTGCTCTTACCAGACACAGCTCCTGCCTCTCTGCTTACAGAGTTCAGGGTTCACTCTTTGGCAGTAGGGGGCTGGGAGCTGAACAGCCATCTTGGCCTGTGCAAATCGCTGGATATTTCAGAAAGAAAGAAGCCCTGGACTTCCAGGGTCCTTGGTAAAGGAGGTGGTGGAATGTGACCCTCATCCTGCACTTTCCAAGGAACTGAGATGCTCCCTGTCCCTCACTCCATATGCCCCTTTACTGTTCACTGCCACTTCCAGATGGATTTAGTTTGGTATCCCTACTCCAAACTGAATTAGCAACATGTGAGCACAGTCCTGGAGATTTCCCAAGTGAAGACTTTGAGGGTATTGAACTTACACCCACAAAGCAATACCTAGGAGAAAAGGCCTGTGGAGGCCAGGGAGAATGTCCTCTGGCTCCTGGGGAGTTGATCTGTAGACTCCTGGGTCCTGGGGGTTCCCTTCTGGGTCACTCAATTTCTTGCTTTCTTTATTTCACATACTGCCATCCCCACCCAAGTCAGGGATCCCCCACACAATCAGGGCTCTTCCCCAGCCCACACCATGCAGGTCTTTTGATCCATCATTTTCCCTGCACAGAGAGTGAGGGCAGCTCTGCAGAAAAAGAAAAGACCACATCCCCCTGTGCCCCAACCACCAACGGCCACTTGAGTCCCATCTTGCAGAGCGTCTTCCACTAACATGCTGGGCAGGAAGAGGAAACAAGCCACTTCCACTTTCCTAAGTAGCTGCTTTCAAACGATTTTCTTGCCACAGGGATGGTCTTAGTAAACAAGATCAGTATGGTAGGCATATTTTACTCTTTCTCTCTTTTTAATGAGGGGCTGGTAAGACATATTTTTAGCACTTGATGGTCAGCTAATTATATTCCTTCTGCATATTCTGGCTTTGGAATCTGATGGCTCTGTGTTTCCCTGTGGCTTCAGAAAGTGGAAGTATGCTGGGGAAAGGGAGGGTACTGTACAGACCAGGAAGCCATCAAAGTGGCTACAGCTCCATTGTGCCAGATGCCCCCCTGAGGCCTTGCTGCATTGGGTTCTAGCCCAGGGATCACTGTGGCTGGCTGCCCTTCCTTGTCTTCTTACTCCTGGAGGCTATGCTCTTGTGGGGCCAGACACCGCTTTGGCTTCTTTTGGGGCCTTTTGCACTTGGTGGAGATGGACCCATCTGCTGGTCATCAGGACACATTACCATGATTGCTGGTCAGAAAGCTTCAATGAAACTGGCAAACTCAACTGTACTAAGGCCAACTGGGAACAGCCCTGTGAGATCAGTAGGTAAAGGTGGCCCCTCCATACCACTACTCATTGCCTTTAAGTACTGGCTAGCTTCCTGCCTGGCACTCATGACTCTCACATGGCAGAAGCCCAGGGAAGGGACCCTGTGTCTATAGAAATGATACATGCAGCTCTGCAGTGATCTCCCTGCTGTCCTGGGAACATTGAAAAGACAGGGACCTTGGTACCTCTGTGCCCCCTCTTTAAGAACAGGTTGTGTGTCTCACTGTGGTATTTGCTAAGCAAATGAATTTCTGGATTTAGGGGGGAAATGTTCTGTTCTAAGTGTGACTGGTTTTTCCCCCTGCCTGTAGGAGAGTGTTCTTGAGTAGCCAAGTAGGTTTTTGGATTTACCCACAAGTAGCAGTGTTTCGTGTGGTGTTCAGCTGCTATGAGTACCTCTTAAAATTGTATATACCATGTAATACTGTAAATTTCAAACAGGTGATTTTTATGCAGCTAGCATTTTGTCACTAATTATTTTATGATTCCAAGTATGGACTTCTCTGGAGAGATCCAGTGTTTACAACACAGCTAGAACATTAGAAGTTCTTACCTACAGGCAGGAGGTCAGACTTGAGTTGGGCCCAGAGAGTAACCTGGAAGGACATCAGAGGCAAGTCCTTAGCACGGGCAGAATCACAGAAGTAGGTAGTGTAAGATACATTCTGGAACAGTCTACATACCTCATTAAGAAAATGAAGAGATAAAGATGAGATTGACAGGTTACCAAGAGAACCATATTGCCAAAGAGAAAAAGCATCTTGTCAGAGGATACATCCTACTTCCCACAATTCTTAGTGCCATAGAAGCCCTGTCCCATACTGTTAGACTTCTCCTCCAAGGGCACATAAATAAACTAACATGCCACCACCAGCTATGGGTCAGGCTCAGAGCCTTCTAGTTTTGTCTTTTCCCCTCATGCTTTTTATTTTGAAAATCTCAAACATACAGAATGCTGAAAAAGTAGTCTTTTTAACTTTTATTTATATTATATTAAATTGACAAATAATCATATGCATTTATAAAGTATAATGTGCTGTTTTAATACACATATACATTGTGGAATGAGTAAATCAAGCTAATTAACATATCCACACCTCATGTGCCTATTTCTTGGTGTTAAGAACATTTACAATCTTTCTTTTAGCAACTGTGAAATGTACATTATTAACTCTAGTCACCATTCTATGCAATAAATCACTAAAATTTAATGATTTCTGTCTAACTGAAACTTTGTACCCGTTTACCAGCATTTCCCCTTTCTACTTTCCCCCTCCAGCCTATGATGATCACTTTCTACTCTCTGTGAGTTCAGTTTTTAGATTACATATATTAGAGAGATCATGCAGTATTTGTTTTTCTGTACCTGGTTTGTTTCACTTAAACATTTCTCTTGATGTCCAATTAAGTCCAGCTTCATCATAGCTAGACATTCGTTGTTATAATTGACAGGATTTCCTTGAAAGAGGAGCGCATTTCTCAGATACTTCAATTTAACAACTGTTAACATTTGGCCACATTTGCTTTACTCTACAGACAGACATTAAGATGCAGCAGCCCTAAATGCTTCAGCATGAATTTCTTAAGAACAAGGATATTCCCCACAGAATGGCAATACCACTTTTACCCTTAGGGAAATCAGTTCCCAGGTATCTGATATCCAGTCATATTCAAACCTCCTTAATGGTATCCACAATGATTTTTGGAGGATCCCATCAAGGAGTGACACATTATATTTGGTTGTTATGTCTCTTTAGCCTTTTAAAAATCTACAGCATCCCACCATTTTTGTTCCATGTTGCTATGACATTGACTTTATAGAGACCAGTCATATCCTAGTTTTGAATCCCAATGTGCAGGTGTTCAGTTTTGATTCAAGAAGCAGAGATTTCACAAGAACCCGCAGTGTCAAGCCCTTCTCCCCTTGGCCCCTGTATAACTAGAGATGCAGGAACTGTGAACTCTCAGGGGCCACTTTGCTGCCTCCATGGGGTTGGCTTTGCCTGTGACCAGAGTGCCCACTGCATGCAACCCTTTCTAGCAAATGGGAGTTAGAGCTAGGTTCAGCTCCCAGCCCCCCACTCATTCAGAGATCTGCAGCTGGTCCTTTCTTCCCTCTCAGCCTCAGTTCCTTCATCCCCAAAACAAAGGGGTTCCACCAGGGCCTTCTAGGTCCCACTCAGATTTGCCACTCAACACTTCCAAGATTCCACCAAAAATATTGCCAGGAAGACCCACCTGCAGTTTCTCACCTCAGGGCAACTGCTTACACTTCTTTCCATGCTGTGGAGAGGGGACAGGGACACATGCAGACCTCTGATGCATTGATATGACCATAAGCTCTTTTCTGCTCCACAGCGGAGATCCTGGAGCTGGCTGGCAATGCAGCGAGAGACAACAAGAAGGGACGGGTCACACCCCGGCACATCCTGCTGGCTGTGGCCAATGATGAAGAGCTAAATCAGGTATGAGGCTCTCCCTTCCACCCCCAAACACTAAGCATACAGTCCAGGAGAGAGCTGTCCATCAGAGAGGCTGTGGTGGTTGGCTGGTCAGCAAAGCTGTGGATGGCATTTTTAGACCACGAGCAACTTGCCTGCAGCCTCTGGCAGTTTTTCCTCAGAGTGTTATTGAAAGTGGGGGTAAAATGAGGTATTTGGCTCTACCTGGAATGGTATGCTCTAAATTCCATCTGACTGAGGGACTCTGAGGACTTTATCCCTGTGTAGTGGGCCTGAGTCCTGTCAGTATCCTCATAGGGGCCATGGAGGCAAGAGCTGTGCCAGCCACAAGCAAGAGGACGCATGGGCAGGGCTGACTTCTTGAAGGTCAGAAGCAGGGTGGTCTGGCTCACCATCTGCTACTTTGGTTTTCCTGCAAGCTGCTAAAAGGAGTCACCATAGCCAGCGGGGGAGTGTTACCAAACATCCACCCTGAGTTGCTAGCGAAGAAGCGAGGATCCAAAGGAAAGTTGGAAGCCATCATCACCCCACCCCCAGCCAAAAAGGCCAAGTCTCCATCCCAGAAGAAGCCTGTGTCCAAGAAGGCAGGAGGCAAGAAAGGGGCCCGGAAATCCAAGGTATGTGATTTTACAGGACATGTGGGATGGAGCAGGATGAGGTGCAGATAAATGGGGCCCCAGGGCCCCAAGGGGGTTAACCCCTCGGGCTACTACAGGAGAAACATGTAGGAGCTGATTAGACAGGGCCTAGCCAGCCCAGGTAGCCAGACCCTCCTCTCAGAGCCTGGACATAGTTAGAGGATAGAACCCCTGTGGGCAAGGGAGATGGATGATGGGATTTCAGGGAGCAATGTGGAGGCAGTGATAACCCCAGGTTGGAAGGGGCCCTGTTTCCCTGGGAAATGCATATGCCCTTGGAAGGGGACTTCCCTGTGCTAGGAGATAACCTGCTATCAGTCCTGCTCAGAGAGACAGATTGCTCTTGTGCCCTGATGCTCAGTTGCAGGACTTTCTGTTGCCACAGCTATATGTCTGTCTTTGGGTGTGCTCTGGCAATGGTGATCCAAAAGTTTCCCTTTCAGGATGGGTGCTCTGTCAAGGAGGAAAAAAGATGAGTTAGCTAGGCACTTTCTGCCTGACCTAACTTGGACTGAAGGCTGGGACTCAGTTCTGATCATTTTGTGTTGAGGGAAACCTTCTCAGTAGTGTTACCAGTGCCATGTTGGGTGAACAAGGCCACTACATACTATACTAAGTGGGACCTCACATCATTGAGTGCAGTGCTCTGCTCATGTGTCTGAGTGTTAGCTAGAACACTCATTCTTAGATGTTGTCATAGCCACTGGAGCTAACAAACAAGGGATGGTGCATTCAAAGGTTGGTCTTTAGGAAAACAGAAACTTAGGGGTGGCCTGCCCTGAGATGCCTCTGAGGAATTTTCCTTCTGGCCTTCAGATGAACTAGGAGGAAGTTACCTAAGGCAGAAGGTGACCCCTCTATCTTGTCAGACCCCAGAAGTCCTAGAAAGGCCCTGTGGGATTTAATGACATGGCATTAGGTAGTTCTTCCTCCATAAGCCCAGACCCTCTCCCCAGGGTAGAATAGTGGGAATACCTTCCAAAGATGGGCTTCAGGTGTCATGACCAGGTCAACCTAGCTTTTCCCAGCATGCCACAGGTCCCCTCCTTGGAGCCTGGCTTTCATCCCACAGGGGGACACCGCTAATCTTCTCCTATCCATTCACAATGTTTTGAGACTTCCATTATTTCAGGTGGAATAGGCTGTATTCCTTGTGTGCCCTCTGGGTGCAAAAAACACTCCTGAAAATGAAATCTAAATTCCTCTTGGCAAATGACCGTTCACTTCAGGCCCAGAATCTTTCCCTGCTCTTGCAGAAAGAAACATAATATTGAAGACAGTCAGTGAGTTATTTCCAGACACTTGCATTCCACCTCGCTCACAAGTCCTGGAGGAGGCTCGGGCGACCCGGCAGGGACTTCACAGAATGCTCCGTTATTCATTCCTGCTAACTATAAAATTAGCAGATCAAATTGTTTCTTTCCTCCTTCCAATATTTGTTGTTGAGACGGGGGGCAGGGCAGGGAAGGTAGGGCACAGTGCTGTGCAACCCTCTTTAATATTCAGAAAGACAAAGAGGTGCCAAATCCATCATCTCTTGGAAGCAGACCCCTTGGGTGCCCACAGAGTAGGACCTTGGCACTTGGTGTTAGAGTAGTATGGGCAGAACCATGTCCTGGGCCTGGCCCTCACTCTGGCTGTGTCTTGAGCCAATGCCCTCCTTGAAGTGCACACACTGCCTGTGATACTTGAGCTTGTCTCTGGGATGCCAACATCTGCCAGCAAACTGGGGCTGAACTTTGTTCCCTTGTGATTCTAGCCTTCTCCTAATAGATTTGGCCCTGTGACTTTTTGAACTTTCCAATTTACCAAACACCAGGATTTCTCTTTGAATTTGAAATATAAGGGTGTGTGTGTGTGTGTGTCCTTAGCTGCTAGTAGCTATATTTGGAGCTCAGTGTTTCTAATAACCATATGCCAATAATCACTCAAATGCTCAACTTTTCCCTTGATTACAAAAGCAGGAAGTCTGTGATGGTGGTCTGTTTTTCTTCCACACAATAAAACACATTGTCTGCTTACTGTACCAGTATTTGGCTAACATTAAACCCTGGGGGAAGCTGAAATTGGAACCGTGAACAGCTAATTTTCAAAACATTTGTTTAATGTAAATTGTGGTGTCAGCTCCCAGAAACAGCAGAGAACCCTGCATCTCCAGGTTTAAGTGGATCATTCTGAAAATAACCTTTCCAGGGACATGCAGAGAAAGCCTTAGTAACATGCTAAAGCACTTGTAGTGAAAGGAGTTGGTATTTTTCAAGTGTCAACACTTGAATTCCAAATCATAATTTCCCCCCAATTCTATGTAATTTGAAGGTTTTGAAAATCTTCAGTTGTGACAGCTGAGTCAGCTATACTGGAACAGAGAAGGGAACAAACCCCACGGGAGCTGCAAGTTCAAAGCCCTGGCTATGCCCTAGGGTCCTTCTGCTTGGGTGGCTGAAGGCAAGTCTGTTCCCTGCTCTGTGCCTCAGCTTACCCAACTCCATAAAATGATAGGCTCTATTCTGGCCTTACAATTCAGTGGCTCTATACATGTTATATAATGTGGTTTTGCCTGCGTAATATATGAGTGTTTGGACCATACATGAGTATGCAGTAAAAAAAATCTCACTACCATCATAGTTTCTGAAATGAGCTTTTATTTATCCTTTTAGAAAGAATAAATATATGCATATAAAAGAATGTAGGTATGCACATCCCTTCACATCCTACCTACTTTTTAAAAAAATAAATCACATGATCCACAAATTAAGAGTAGAAGTGCTAGGGTTAGCCACCTGGCTTTATATTTGAATTCTGCTGAGTGATCTTGGCAAGTTACTAAACTGCCCTGTCTTTCAATTTCCTCATCTAGAGCTATAGTGCAGAGTGATTGTGAGCCTTTACCCATTAAGTCCCAGGTTTTTAATTCCGTGAATATTTCAAAGATGCATTAAACCAGGTTGGACATCATCATCTGAAGCTTATTATATAACTTATTATCATTAATAATGGTAATGAAATCATTGATAATAGTAATGAATATTTCACTAATCATTCACCTATTACTTTTCTCAAAAGAATAGAATTCTAAAAAAAGTTACCATAAATTTACCATAAATGATATATTTGTTGCTCAATTTATGTTTTTATAGGTGTCCCATATATGGGACAAAATGGGTTAAGAGAAAATTCATAACTGGGTGTGGTGGTACATGCCTGTAATCCCAAGGACTTGGGGGGCTGAAGCAGGAGGATTACAAGTTCAAGGCCAGCCTTAGCAAATTAGTGAGACCCCAAGCAACTTAGTGAGACTCTGTCTCAAAATAAAAAGTAAAAAGGGGTAGGGATGTGGCCCAGTGGTTCTGGGCTCAATGTCCAATACCAAAAAAAAAAAAAAAATCAACCAATTAAAACAAGAGAGAATTCACATAAAATTCTGTGTCTGGCATGCTGGTGGCTGCTACCCCCCATACCTTGGCAGTTCTTCCACATCTGCATCTAGAGCCTCTGTTGTCCTTCATAGGATGCCTGTAGTTACTTCCATAGTACATGAAACTCATGTAACCATTTCTCCAGGAATGGACTTTGAGATAGTTTCTAGTATTCATTCTGACAAACAGGGCTACAGTGACCATTACCATAGGTGGGTCTCTGTGTTCAACTCCAAGTACATCTACGGGATGAAGTTCTCAGAGTGAACTTGCTAGCACAGTGTGTGAGTATTTTATTAAACTTGATGGCTGCTATACACCACAGAACATTTTAACTCCATTAAGAAATTTCAAAATCTTTTGACATTTGATATCAAGTTGCTCAAAGAAGAAAGAATTCTCATTTGATTAGTACCTATTGCATATATATGTGCTAGTTACTACCTCAGTTGATGAGGGAGAGCAGTGAACACAATGTCCCTGCCTCCCCCAGTGCTCAGTGAGGGGAGCAGGTGCACTATACAAGGTAGAAGAGAGTAAGTGCTGTGACAAAGAGACATGATGGCATATGTTACACAAGTGGTCAGGTAGGGCTAATCTTCCAAAGTGACACTTGAGCTGAGACCTGACAGTAAGGTATGGGATCATTCAGGTGCCTGGGAATAGAGGGCTCCTGTGCATCCAGCATCCCATGGAGTAGGAACCTTGAAGGGAAAAGATAGGATTTCTCTGCAAAGCAGACAGGCTGCAGAGCCAGGAAGGAATGGCTTATTTTGTTTTCTCTGACTTTATTGCTTGCTGTCTCTGTGACTTGTTTAACCAGCAGTTCTTTTAGCCTTAGTTCAATTATCAACTGATAATTCTATGAATAGGTAAGCTATAGTTAATGTATGAGCACTATTGAAAAGTCTTTTTATAGATAATCAAATACTCAAATACATTCATATATTCTTCCTTATACACACACACAAAGTACACTAATTAGTGTAACAAAATTACATGAAATTAGAAGAATTTAAAACAAACATAAAGAAATGATGTTAAACACTCATAAATAGCACTAAATATAGTTACTATTCTGTTAGATTAATAAAGAGGTGTATAAAGTAATTAAAAGATATCTAAAATTAAATAATTCAAAAACAATCATCTAAAAGTACAAATTATAATAGGAAAATGGGGGGTTAACTCAGAATTGAGAAAATGTTTCCGAGTCTCTTAGTGAGACTCAGTGTCCTTGGATTAGAAGATTTAGTACTCTTAAGATGTTAGTTCTCTTCAAGATTGATCTATAGATTCAATACAATTCCAATGAAAATCCAAGCATGATTTTTTGAGAAATCAAGAAGCTGATTCTAAAATTTATATGTTTATATCAACATATAAAAGGAAAACAAAGTTGGAGGTTTGATAACAGCTGAATTCGGGATTTATTAAAAACTACTGTAATCAAAACAATGTGGTATTAGCATGATGTTCTTAACATTTCCAGATGAAGAATCTAAGGCTTAGGGAAGGTGGGCAATGTCCCAAGGTCACACAACTGGTAGAGCCAGGACTCAAAGATAGAACTTGAGTTTGTCCTATGCCCATGGGCCACTTCCTTGGCAGAAGACCCCATTCTGGTAATGAGGTCTAGAAAGCCTTCCACAGCAGGGCAAGTAGGGGCCACAATTTTAATCACTGCTGAAGACCACCAGGATCATGGCATTACCCTTAGAGCCTGGCTGCATAGGCAGCAGCTGGCTTGTATCCAGGGAGGGAATGTTCCAATGCCTCTGTTCCTACTGAGCCAGCCCCAACTGCTAAGGCCTAAAGTCCTGTCTTCTATGGCTTTCTCACCTCTTAAAATCCCCATACCCTGTGGGGTATGATAGTGCACCTCTGTGATCTCAGGCTAAGGCAGAGGATTGCAAGTTTGAGACCAGCCTTAGCAACTTAGCAAACCCTTGTCTTAAAAAAACGAAAACAAAAAGGGCTGGGGATGTGGCTCACTGGTTAAATGCCCCTGGGTTCGATCCCCAGTTTAAAAAAAAAAATTCCTTAACTGTGGAAGAACTAATCCTTATCTGTTTATCCATCAGTGGAAACATCTTTGTTCCATTCCTGAATATTTACTGAGCACCTTCTGAATGCATAGTGCTGCACTGGGTAGATTAGAACAGTGGTTTTCAAGCCTTACCTACCTTCTAAAAGAATTTGAAACATCTTTGTATTATACAGAATTATAATTTGACAGCTATACTTTTCATAATAAATTTATTTTTTTCCCTTTATTTATTTATTTATTTATTTTTATTTATTTTTATTTTTGGTTCAATGTACACAAATGGAGTATAATTATCGTTTTTCTGGTTGTGTACAAAGTAGAATCACCATTTGCATATTCATACATATACATAGTGTAATGATGTTTGTCACATTCTATTATCTTTCCTTCCCCACTCCCCTCCCCTTACTTTCCTCTATACAATCCATTCTTCCTCCTTTCTTCCCCTACCTCCCCCCCCACCCCCGTTACGTGCCATCAATTACTTATCAGAGAAATCATTTGGCCTTTTGTTTATTGGGATTGGCTTATCTCACTCAGCATGATACTCTCCAACTCCATCTATTTACCTGCAAATGTCAAAATTTTATAATTCTTTATGGCTGAATAATATTCCATTGTGTATATATACCATAGTTTTTTTATTCATTCATCTATTGAAGGGCACCTAGGTTGGTTCCACAATCTCACTATAGTGACATAATAAATTTAAATAGCTGTGAAGGATATCATTTTTGGTTTTCTTTAAATATTAATGTTTAAAAATTGTTTCATCTCTTAAATATCCAGTGGAGCTATACATGCTAGCACAAGCCTGTAATCCCAGCAACTCAGGAGGCTGAGGCAGGGGCATCACAAGTTGAGGTCAGCCTCAGCAATTTAGTAAGACACTGTCTCAGAAAAAGGAGGAGGGTTGCTGGGGATGTAGGTCACTGGTAAAGCACCACTGGGTTCAATCCCCAGTACTGCAAAAAATAAAATAAAATAAATAAAAAGTATATATATATACATATATATATATATATACACACACATCTGTATGTATATACATATCCAATGGAATCTAGATACTCTAATTTGGAATCTAGATACTCTTATACACCATGATCTGTTTTAAAAGTATGCACAGAAGCTCTTTTATAACAGTTGGAAATTTTACATTTTTCTTTTAAAATTTATTTCCCTTTCACTTGACCCTCAAAATTTCATTCATGCTTTGTACTTATAAATTGTTGATTTCTGCAACAAAATGATATATTTCAATTTATTTTGAAAAACATTTTGACCTTTTATAAAAGCACTAAATGATATGGATTCCACAAGATTAAATACATGATGCCTTTATTAATAATGGACGCTTGGTCAGACCAACAAATACATTACTAATGTCAATAACTATTAGGGAAAAATAAAATTTTATTGGAAATGCATTAATGGAATGGGTGGATATAGATTTTCCCCCCAGTTTAAAGTAGCCAAAGATGAATGTTACCTATTGCTAAAATGAGACAAAGCATGGCATTCTATTTTTGTGTATTTATAGATGTAAGTACCTCGAAAATCTTGTTCACTAAAATAAGTCAATGGGAACAGACTTTTGTGATAGCAACATCACTTGGTCCTCTGTACTCTTTCTGATACATGCCAACAACCACATAGTAATCTCTTATCAAATAGTTTTAATAAACATTTTATTTTAGAAGAGTTTTAGATTTACAAGCGGATTACAAAGATAGTACAAGGTCCTTGCATGTCCCTCACTGTCAGCAGCAGTTTTCCTGTTGTAAACATCTTATTCTACCATGGTACACATGGTCTCAACAAAGCAGCGACATTGGCACAGTACTATTAACTAAGTTGCATCAATCTGTTTTTCAGTGGTCTCTCAGCTGTTAACTTAATTAGGTGTTTCTCCTGTTGTGTTGAAAATGTGGAATTAAAAACACCTGACTTGTGAAAGGGTTTGTTAGCCAGCATTTTCTTTTTTTGGTTCCTGGAAATTATATCAAAAATGGCTTGCCAAGATTTACCATGTAATTCTTGATTACATCAGTCTCTGTTTCATGTGTCTAATCTGACATTCTCAAAGTATTAGGAAAAGCAAAATAGTGATAATATATTCTTGCCAGTACCATATTTATATAGTTTTGCCTTTAAGTTGCTTCTTTAAGATCATAAAGTGATAAAAATACAACCTAACACTCTTAGTGGAACTCATGGCCCTCGAAATAAGTGCGCAGCCTCCCAGTGGGAAGTGCTGAGAGTTGGTTGTGGTTTAGTTTCCTGTCTTCTCTCAAGTGTTACAGATGAGGCCTCTGAGCTGCCTCCTTGTTAGAAAAAAACCCAGAGTAACGCTGGGAATGTAACTCAGTGGCAGAGCACCTACCTAACATGCAAAGAAAAATTAAAAAGGACCTAAAAAAAGAGCCCAGATTTGTGTGGCCTTTCTCCTGTGGCCCTCATTCTGACTCTTTGTTTGTGCAAGAAGAAGCAGGGAGAAGTCAGCAAGGCAGCCAGCGCTGACAGCACGACAGAGGGCACGCCGGCCGACGGCTTCACCGTCCTCTCCACCAAGAGCCTCTTCCTTGGCCAGAAGGTAGGCAGCCATACTTCAGCCTGCTCCAGGGCCCCAGGGCAAGGCTGGGGGTCCCTGGGGCTGCTTCAGGCTCCACGGGTGGACAGGGGTGCAGGGGACTTTAGGAGTGGCCCCAGGGAGGGCTGAGAACTGAGGGGACCACAAAACTGGGGTTGGGGACTCTGGAAGGTAGGGAAGGGGAGATGATGGTAAAGATGTGGGAGCCTGCCAGGGGTATCAGACCCTTGGGCTCCTGGGAAGGAGATGCTTCTGTGGGATAGCCTGGTCACCATACAGCATGGGTGGCGCAAAGGGAAGGATCTGGCAGGCAGCCTCCTTGTTCTCATGGGCACTGAAGGTAGAGCCCCTGATGTGATCCTGGGAGGGGACTTTTTTCAGAGATACTAATTGGGTACTCGGGGTTTCTTCACTGAACCACCAGACGATTCTTCAAGCCAACTGTTTGTCTGTTTTAACCGTGGGCAATATATTTTCAGCCGCCCCAGTGATGCAACTTTGCCAGTGACGCCATGGTTTTGTAAAAGATGATTCACTTTTATTGAAAATAAAAATGATGCAAAGGCTTTTAAGACCTGAAAATGAGAGTTCATTAATATTTCTCTATTAACGCCAAAAAAGAGGGTGGGGAGAGAGAATTAAGCTTTGCTTAATTTTTTTCCACTTTATATTCAAAAATTAAAGGACTGAATTTGACCTTCCACGTAAATTTGTTTAGTTTGAAGGCGGTAACAACATGGTTCAGAAGCTGCATCATTTTTAGATCCTCACTATCGATTTTCTTTAGCATCCTGTGACACGGTTCTCTTGCTCACGTCATTGCAAGTTCTCCCCCAGCCCTTCCCTCTTCCTGTCACTAATTGCACTCAGTCTCTCATGATGCAATTCCTGTGGTGGACTCTGTGTTCCAGAATCTAACCATTGCTGTTTACATTTTATAATCATTATCTGTATTTCATATGCATTTTTCATAAGAAAAAAACAATTTTAGTTGTCATCTTAAGGTCTGGGGCTTTGAAAGTTTTTGTTAAAAATACATGTACTTTTCTTTTTAAAAAATTCAACTCAGCAGCGCAGGCAGCCACCTGGGTTTCCTTTCACACCCTTTAACATGTCCTTAGAGGAATGTATTGAAAGTTAATGTGACCTGTCATCCAGATTACTTCAGTTGAAACTTACACATGAAAGCCTCCTGCTATTTAAGACTAGCTCCAGTATGTTCTAGATCCCTAAGATAGATAAATAGCCAGGGCTCCAAAGCCTTCTAAACAGGTACAACAGTTCTGCCACCCACATTCCTCCCCAACCCTGTCCTTGAACTCCAGAACCCTGGCCTCTCCCTTAACCTGTGTTCTTCCTCCTGCTGGCCAACCTCAGATCAGAGCTCAGACTGCCCCCCACCAGCATGAGCTCACATAGTTCCAGACAGCATCACTGAGCAGTACAAATGCCCACGAACAGAGATGTTCTTCTTGTTGTGCTGCTCTTCAGAAATGAATGGGATCAGATCTGTGTCTGTTGCCTGGAGCCCTGCCTGGTAAAGGCTGCAGACACCTTGCTGGCTCCCACCACAGAGCTGGGCACCATAAGTCAGCTCCAGCAGCTCTCCTCCCTTTTGGGTACTCTTCCTATCAGGCCACAGGAGGAGCATCACAGCCATAAAGAGTGCAGATCATTGACTGCCCCACTCAGGGCTGGGGAGAGGGGCCAAAAAGCCATAAAAAAGTCTCCATATTCTGTAATTGAGACATATCGTCTAATGAGAATGAAAGCTAGACAATGACACTAATGGACCTGTTCGATGTCTTGGCTTTTGGTGAGGATTGGTTGAGCTGGAACTCACTGTAAAACAGTCACCAGTAAGAGAAGGGGCTGATGCTGACGTAGACAGTGCACCCAGCCTTTTGTCACATCTCACATGCTTCATTCCCTTAGCTGCAGTGAAACTGTCCTTCCTGTTAAATGTACTTGCAACATAATGAGCCAAAATTCATGTACCCAGGAAGAGGTCCCCCTGAGTATCCAGCATGGCAGGCACCTGTTAGCAGGGCAAACTGCATCTTCCAAACGGTTGCTTCACAAAATAAAGCAGCTTATCAGTTCAACCTGGGCGGCAGTGTTAGAAGCTAGGGTGCCATTTTCCTTTCTGGAACCTTATACCCCTACAGCATGAGATGGAGTGAGCATTTATATTTCAGAGCATTATTTTGGGTTTTTTTGGAGGGGGGTTGAACCCCTATGCCCATACTAGGCCTACATCCCTAGCCCTCAGAGCACTATTCTGCAGCAGTACTCTCAGTCCCTTTATTGGCTATTACTGTCAGGTGAAAATCATAGCATGTGGTATAAAAGGAGCAAGAGTCATAAAACTGACTCATATAAAATTTTACACAAAGCACATTGAAAGTGTTATTATTACAGACATGAGTTTTGATTTGGATTTTAGTAATGTTTCAAAAATGTACTATAGAATGATGATTGTATGGTACCCTGTGTTCTATGAATCTTATTTTTCCATCTGTGACAATGAAACCAGTGCTTGAACATTGCAAGCAAGCTGAGGTGAAGAAAGGTGATATTGTGCTTGCTGCAGCCCTGTAAGGCAGGGTTGCTAAGCTACTCACAGGAGGAAATGGCCCAGGGCTTAGGAGCAGGGATCTAATTGTTGTTGTTAATGATGTATTTCACATACTGAAGCCTCAGGAGTGATTGCCCTCATTATTCTATGATTTTACCAATGTTCACACACATTGTTGAATTGTTTTAAAAAAGAAAACAGTGCTTTGAATCTGAATCCACTAAGTGTTTTTGCTTCGTGGTTCAACCAAGATTTGCAACCTTTTTTCAGAGGTTTTAAAACCTGATGGTTTTATTGCCAAAAAACACTTCCAATGTGTCTATCTATAAATCTGTGCTGATGGTAGTAAATGATTTAGGCTTCTTGGTAGAGTCAGTATTATTTGAAGCAGTAGGGAAGGCAGTCTAAGGAGGATGTGTGAGTCTCCCTACCTCTCAAATGATCAGGATCATGACTCCAGCACTGGAGGCCATTAAAGGCTGGCAGCGTGGAGGCCCAGGGGCTTTCTTCCCCTTATCCATGTTTACTTCCTCTTGTATTGAAAACTGTATAGAAAGAGGGAGCTCTGAGGCAGCAGAGATGCTTCACCTTTTCCACCACTCTGGCAGATGACCAGCTTGTGAGGCATACTAGCAAACCATAAAGAGTGGCTCAGAGGCAAGCCTCATGTTTTATGTTTCCTCCCTCCACCCCCCACCCCCATGTGGACCCCAGGAAAACATGGTTCTCTTGAGAAATCTAGAACAAATTCCATTGAAGACACCTACATTCCATCCCCCTTAGTGGAAGTGGACTTTGGGGACAGGAGAAGAACTGCATTTTATGTGGCTAGCACAAAGACATGAGAGCATCCAGGCTTCAGGGATACCAAAATTTGACAGGTGTAGCAAGATCCAGCATATCACTCAGTTTATCGTTAATAATCACTTTCATTTCCTAAAATTGAATTTGTGACCAGATTCTTTAAAAAAAGATTTTACTATTTCCTGTAACCAAATAGGTCAGGACAATGCAGGCTGTGTGTCCTTCTGGTAGCTGTAGCCCACCTGCTTCTTTCCTGTCATCAGTGACAGACTGCCTCCTGGCCTGCCCTATGTGGTGGGTGGCAGGCTCCCATCCAGGTAAACCAGATTAGTTCAGAGCCACCAAGATCCAGACCAAGAACCCCACCTCTGAACTCTGCTTTCATCTCAGAATTATATCTGAGGATGTTTGATGTTCAGTGCTAATGTGAATATAGCCACCGTAGGAAAGACTTGGGAATGGCAGGCATCACAGCCTGGCCACGGCAGAGCCACCTGAGGTCAGGATGATCAGACCCCCACCACAGGAGGATCTTAAAGCTAGTTGGGCTCAATTCCTTTATTCCAAATCTATAGCCAAGGGGATGCCTTTCTGTTCTCTAATTGGCAATACCCTGTGGTTATTCTCTCCAGTGGTCAACAATCTTCACAGCTGTTTTAAATTCCCCTTGCTGTGGTTTAAAACTTAGGTTTGTCATTTTTTCCAATGATAGGGCAAAGTAACCACCTTACTCAAATTCTGAAATTGTTAATGATCCTTCTTCTTGGCAAATGAAACTGTTCTTGGCAATTCCCACCGTTGCCCAGAAATCTGATTTGTGACCCACAAGTATCCCTCCTCTGTGTGTACTTCGTATGTCCACGTGCCCTTTGGCTGAGAGGAGGCCTCCCATGCTGGGGTATCTTGGCCCCACCATGTCTATTTATATGTGACCAGCTGGATTGTGAAGTCTTTTCCAGACTTGTGTGTACATGGCCCATTTGCCCTTAGGCTCATGGTTTTCCTCCCATCTAGGGGAACTGCTGTCTTTGTTTATGATCATCTTACTATTGGCCTCTTTCCACTGGCTGAGCCTGCCCAACCCAAGCTGATTACCCATTTGTCTTTCCAAAGTGTCTGAACCAATTTGTCTTCTTCCCTTCCCATCCCAAGCACACAATTTCAACTCCAGAGGATGTTTTAAAATTTCATATTCACGTATGTTTTATAGCAGTAGAATTATTTTGTGGTTCAGCCCCATAACCTGAAAACTTCTGCTGAGTCTTGGCACATAATAGAGCATAGTTAGACAATCCCAATTCTAGCCTCATCCTCAGAAGTGGGTGAGAGAGCAAAACAGCACTTGGTTGACTGGGAGTTCCCAGTGCTGAGCAGTAGTGGACCTGAGCTATGGTGGTCCATGCTTGTAGAAGCCTCTGGTCAGAAGAGAATGTGAGTCTAGAGAGAGCTGGGAGTTCTCTTTGGCTTGCAGATGTTCCCTCACTTCAGCAAAGCCAGTCTTCACAGTTTCCCCAGAGACTCCTTTACCCTGGATAGAGGCTGATTTTCCCTGGGACAATCAGAGAAAGGCCTCTGGGATCTCTTGCTGCTAGTTGAATCAGAGACCATAAAAGTAGCCGCTTTTCCAATGAGGCATAGCTGAACATAAATCCTGAAGCATTTGTACATATTGGAAACGACAGTGTGAATTTTAAGGATTGAACATGTATGATTTTTCAACAAAAAGGAATCTTTCAGGTGTATACTTAAAAGTCCAATGATCATGCCATGCCAAGCTAAGTGTTTCTTTTCCTTTTTCTCCTCTGCCTCCCTCACTCACCAACCTGTATCTTCACATAGTATAAGATTTTTTTTGGTGGGCAGGGATTAGTTTGAGTCCTTATACACTACATTTACTAGGACTTAAATTCAATACTAATTAATATAGAAAAATCCACTACCTTGTCCTAAATCCTGAGAGCTCACTTGCCTTAAACAAGGCTCCAAATGCACCACCCACATGCCTTCTCCCTGAGGGCAATAGTTAGGCCTGGCCCTGTGCTAACCATCTCTTTTCTGTGCCACTGTGTGGCACTATGGCCTTGAGCTGCTGAGATCCCACTTGGGCCTCCTCCAGCTTCAGGGATATGAGTGACCCCTAAATCAACCTGTGGTACTAAGCATGGAACAACAACTCAGAAAGTCCAATGGAGAAAACTGGTTTTTCTTCTGAGTTTTTAACTAAAAACGAGGCCCACTACCCTGGCAGGGACTGGATGGGATCCTTCCTTAACTGTGTAACCAAATTTATTTGTACAGCTGCTTTCTCCCAAAGAATAACTTTTAGTCTAAGCTGTTCCCTTCTTTGAGACCCTGGGTCCTTCTAAGAATCAGACGTGGTTTTATATTTCTCATGCTTAAAGTGTGTCAGATTTTTTTGTTTGGTTTTCTTTTCAACAAAATGTTTGACCCTGGAAATTCAGCAGCTTGGAGCTCAGTTACCAGGAGCCCCTTGCCCAGAATCTGTACAGCTTCTCCTCCAGGTGAGCACCAGGACCAGAGCTCCTGACCTGCTGGGCTCCGCAGGCCGTAGTCACTCTCCCAGCCTGGCTCCTGTGGGTTTGGGCACCAGCTCCTCTGCGGGCTGCTTAGGTGTTGCACTTTTTCTAGCTATTAGGAATTTACATTATTGAAGAAAGAGAAACTTTATTAACAAAGAGAGGGCAGGCACTTCCTGCAGACACTTGCACCTGAAGGAAAGGAAAGGAGAAGTAGGGCCCAGGACAGCTGAATTCAGAACCCACTCCTCTCTTATTCAGTGGCTCAGGGTTGCGTTCGCAACAGAACAATAGTGGGGAGGACAGTCAGGGGCTCTTCAGAAAGAGCCAGATGCCTGGACAGATAATAGAACTCACTCAAGGAAAATGCTCATAAGCCACCCATTAGGACTCCAACCTGACCAACAGGTGAAAAGACAGTGTACTGCTGGAGCACTGCTGTTTTCTTCCTGGTTCCACCAGAACCTCAGCATTACATGACTAATAAAATTAGACATCACTAAGCAACAGACCATTCTTGCTCCTTGCCACCCCTGAGCAGGGAAGGGGAGCCCACCAGCCAGTAGTCACAGTGATGGGACAGCCTTAAAGACCCATAGCCACTTGGAAGACATTGGCAGAGCTACTAGGGGTCTACCCAAGCCAAGCAGGACTTCCTCCCATACTGCCCTAGTGCCCAGGGGTGAGGACAGTCACATGTACTAAGCACTGCACTAAGCACTCTGATTCTGGGTCCTGACAGCTGCTGTACTTTGGTCCCCAGGTCACAAGTTCCTCTAAAGGGAGCTGATCCCCCAGTCCAGTGTGCCTTGTACTTCCCTTCTGACCTAGGCGTCACCCTACAGTTCTGCCTAGCTTGCTTCCTTTCAGCACCCCAAGCAGCACTGGAGTCTTCTGATTGAAATGGATCATAGTAGCCAGCGCCTCCCATTTCCCTCTGTGCCGAGTGCACTCTGAGTGTCCACTGCCCTCACCTGTGTCCAGGGTTCACTTCTCTGCGACTTGCCGGCTCTCCTGTTATTTCCCACCTCATGCTTTTCTTTTCAGCTGAACCTTATTCACAGTGAAATCAGTAATTTAGCCGGCTTTGAGGTGGAGGCCATAATCAATCCTACCAATGCTGACATTGACCTTAAAGATGACCTAGGTAATTGGGGACGGGGTTCGGCACCACCAGCTGTCAGATGAAAAGTTATGGAACCCAGAATTTAGACTTTTCATCTACCTGGACTCCAGAATGGTCAAGGTAAATTCTCAGATCCATGATTGACCTTTGAGTATAGACCTTGAATATTACTCCAAGCCATTCCAAACAGAAACGGTCTGATGTATTTCCTTGAGTGTGATTGGCCACATTCCCCTCAATTGCAAATATTTCATCATCTAAATTCTTTTCCATAATGATCAAACTGACTGCTGGTTACTTGGGGGGGATTTTAAAACATGTGTTTTTTTTGTTTCCTTTTTTTCTTTTTTTTTTTAAACTGAATAGTCTCAGGTAACTACAAAATGATAGTTTCTCCATTTAAGCCTTGATGAGGAATGACACTTAAAACTTGAAAAGGAAGACACGCTACATTAGCGTGCCACTGAGCTCTTTCATTTACAAGCAGATTGGCTTGCCCCAAATTTACCACCTACTGACACTTCTCCCACCTTTTCTATAGTAAAAATAGTAAATGACTGACTGCCACCTTCATGAATTATTTGGCCAATGAAATGAAACAGAAGGGCAGCCTCTCTTTGAATGTGTTCCTATGAAGAAAACTGCCTTAGGGCCAAGTGTCTCCTGCTCAGGACAGTTCAGGGCAAGTGCAGAGGTACCCCTCAGGTGTCCTGTTTCTGTGCTTCATCTTTTCAGATCAAGGCACAATAAAGCCACCTATCTCCTTAGGGGTAGAGCCTCTCCAGATAACATAAGCTATGCAGATACCCACAGAGGCATTATCACCTCTAACACTGACCATCGTATATGTTGTGTGCCTTTAGCTCCCAGCTGTGGCCACTTTAGCTCCCAGCTGTGGCCACTTTTACAAGATGGCAGATGTTTTTACTAGGAGGTTTGCTCATTACGCAGCCTGGGCCCACTCCTTACAAACCAAACTGAAGTCACAGGCTTTAGTGGGCTGAAGATGTGGGGACTGGGACTCACAAACATCCTGCTTGAACTGGTTTTCCAACTGCCTCACACAATACTTGAAAAAAGAAAAAAGGCCACAAACTAAAAAAAAATGCAAAGATAGTATCCAAAGTACATTTTATATTGAAATACATTATAATATGATTTACTAGAATAAGAAACAAACCTGTAAAAGTATTCTGCCCATTGAGGGGAACAAAGGCAAACCTGAACACATATCTATACTGTTTTCTTGGTTTTTGAGAGCTAGCCCTTGAAGGCAGACAAACTTGTGAATGCCTCAACCAGAAAACAATTGCTGTACTCCATTTGTGTTCAATGAATCAAAAAATTAAATAAAAAAAAGAATAAAAATCAAAGCCTGCAAGTTGACTACTGCAGACTAAATGGAGAAACCTGTTGTTTTGGTTGGCCTGATGGTCCACATTTTTTTTAAAGCAGATGCCATGTTTTAGTAGCCTTCTCAGTGGGGTGCCAGTGTTATAGGCTTTTGCAAAGTGAAATGGGGCATTTGTTGTTTTATTTCTTTTAACCTTTGGAAATGATCTCATATGTGTGTTTCTCTTTTTTTGGACTTGTCATTCAAATGTTTAATTTAAACATGTCACATTTGATATTCCTCCTCCTCCTGTCCTTACCCCCATCCACATGTGCGCACACTGCGTGGACTGATTGCCCCCTGGGCTCATATGTTGGAATCGACCAGGTAGGCCAGCCCTGCCATTGGGGCATTAGTAAATGTGCCTGTGCGTGGGTCTCGGTCCAACACAGTTGATCTACATTTGTTTACCTGTTATAGTTGCAAGTTGTACAGGCTGACATTGCCTCGATCGACAGTGATGCTGTCGTTCACCCGACAAACACTGACTTCTACATCGGTGGTGAAGTAGGTAATGCCTAGCCGGGTGCTGCCGAGTGTGTGTGTGCATGGTCAGTCGGCCGCCGCAGACAGCTTGATCCTTTGACAGCTATGCAGGGCTGCATTCATTTCACACTTCCAGCTGTCCTGACCTTCCCGAGGCCTCCCATCCCTGGGTTGTGAACTGGAGAAATACAGCTAGCTGTCAGCCAGGATGCATCGTGCAGCTCATGAGTGGGCACTTCTGGTTTGGAAACTGGCTCAGCAGCATCATTTCTTCCCATGCTTCCTGAGGCACAACTTTGTTGAAGACTGGGTTCACAGAGATTTCAGCTAGAGAGGATATGGTGAGATGGGCTGTGTACTTCCAAGACCACTTCTGTCCTCTAAAGAGTAGACAACCATCAACACCTGTGCACAGGGCTCTGCCCCACCCCACCCCCAGTTTCCTTCCATGTTGGAAACATGCTTATTCCTGAAAATGGCCCTATATCCTCAGGTGCACAAAGGGGACTTTGCACTGCTCACCCACACACAGCCTTTCCAGACTGGAGGGGCATGAAAACCACCTCACTTTGATGAGAAGTCCCTGGACAGCTATCTTAGCTCCAGAAGCCATCTTCCTCTCCTCTGGCAGCTGGCAACCAATATAGGTTTCCTCCCTGTGTGCTCATTAGCTGAGCCAAGGCAGAGAACACTAAGGAGGCACATCCTGTGGCTGTGGATTCATGGTGTGGGCATCAAGGCCCTGCTCTCATAATATGCTGAGGGGCTTATGTAATGAGGCATCCAAGAGTAATCCAGAAAATTAATCTCCAGCTAGGAGTAACTTGAATCTTAACCTAGCCTTGACATCTTCTGGTTATTATGGGGCCCAGGCAAACCACTTAACTCCTAGATGCCTCAGTTTCCATAACTGGTAATGATAAAAATTAGATGAACTATAGGCAGAGTGCCTTGTTTGGTGTCTTGTGACTGCTGCTTGCTATATAGTCTTCCTCTCATTGCAGATGTGATTTATATATACATTTGCTGGCCTGAGAGCAGCATTCTCAGGATTCAAATACAGCTTCCAAAGAGAACAGTGACATTCCTGATAAGTGCCAAGTAAAGTCATTGTGAAGGATTAGAACTTTGCTGAGTCCTAGACACTAGATGTACAATAGTATAGCACCCTGTGACTGCCCAGCTCTGTTCAGTGTCACTAGCAGAGGGACCTTCAGTCTTCCCCAGACACCATGACTAGGCTCTTTAATGTCTTGAGCATTTTGGACTTCAGACATGGTTGGAAAGACAAATTGGATGGAAAGTCAGGATTTGCCACATCCACCAAGGCCAAAGTGAAATCAGACTGTAGGCAATTAAAATAAACTGCTTTTACAAGATTTTAGAGGAGTTTAAGAGCTCCTAAGACAGGGAGCTTAAGAGAAAGATGCTTCCTTTCTTACCCAAATGAAAACTTGATGGGAGGGAAGTACTTGTATGGAGAAAAATAAATAAATAAACAGTGAAGGACTTGTCTTTTTTTTAAGCTGGGGGGAACTAAGGCCTGGGTTCATCCTGCCATCCAGGGCATTTGATAATGGAAATTATGAAGCTCCCTGAGCAAAAGATCTCACTCAGGCCCAGGGAGAGCAGAAAATTGGCCAACCAACTGTGGCCCATGAAAGGCTGTGTTCAGCAGGATTAGCCAGGCCTGGAGAAGGTCTGGAGGCTTTGATACAACGTTGCATCCCGCTAGGGAGTGACAGGCAAAGCTGGATATGCCCCTAGAAGAGCCCAGCCCTTTCTGAGCTGTGAATGGGCTGGACTCCTAATAACAATGCTGCTAATGCTTTACTGCCAATATACATGCCCCAGCCCACTAACATGTATAGGGTCGGAATTTTTGCCATCTGTGGCATACAAGTAACCTAGGCCCAAGAACTTAGCCAAGGGCATACCATACATCCCTCACTGACACTGCCCCAGCAAGACAAACCTCAGCAGGAAAAAAGCCCACCAGGTCTGGAACCCAGTCTTCCAAAGCCTACCTCTGTGCTTGCTCTGCCTGGAGACCCACTCCAAACTAGAACTGACCCTTGATGTCTCATACAATCCCAAAACAACAATCAACCAGATTCATACATGGCCTCAATTGGTTCCAGCTCCCACCTTGATGTGTGAGAGGGGAAAAGAGGAAGCTAGGGAAGCAACCACTCCACTTCTCATTTTCGGTGTGAATTCCTGAGTCCCCGAGACTGCTGGAAGAAGGAATTCGAGTGCAGGAATGCTTAGCCCCAGTGATTAACTTCTACCCATCAAAAGTTCTTTCTAACAGTGAAATAGACCACAGGCTTAGCCTGACATTTGTCCAAGCCTAAATTTTCGCTTAGGCTGTTTTGAACACTGATACTTATGCCTGCTTTCTAAGCATGAAATAATGTTCTTGTTCTCATGGGAGTAACACATGTTTATGCTTGGGGGCAAATAAGCCAATTGCTTTATGATTAACCCTGAAGTTAAGCCTAAAAAGCAAGAGTCTTACATTAAGAGTGTTGACAATATGGTTGAAAATGGGCCTGTTTCTTGTTAAAAAGTACACGTGTGTCTACATGAACATGTGCATACATATGTGTGTGTAGGAGTCAAGTCCGGACTGGGTTGATTGCCTGCAATCTAGGGTTCAGTTTTTTTAAGTTTGGGAAATGCATTAAGTGTATTTTAACTTGCAATTTCACTTCTAATTAAAGCAATATTTAATTATAAGTAAAAATTTTAAAGTAAACACTCTTCCTAAGATAAAACACCTTTAATTAAAAATCAGCCCATTTTCTTAGGAAATATTTTATATTTTGTATTTTAGAAAGTTTTCATAAATACAATGCTGATTTTGTTTTACTTTCCAAATTTCCCAGTTCTCACCAAAGAGTAAATATGATAGAGAATGAGAACCTTAAATAGTCCAGCCTATAGCATTTTGTCACCCCATATCCCCAAGCTTGAGAATGGGTTAAAGGGGGAAACTAATCTTGGGATCCAGCTGATTTGCACTCTACGTTCCTGATATTTTGGGTGACCCTGTATTGGGGGGTCTCACATACCTGGGCTGTATCTACTCCCTGATGGGTGGAATTGGGTCAGCAGGCCCAGATCCTGCTCCCTCAGGCACATGGCCCATTCTGCTACCACTCTGATGCTTAACTTTATTACAAACATGAAGCAGCAGGTGACAGTCTCTGGAGGTGACATTGGGACACCTGCCATGTAAACCTTCTGCTGCTTTTCAGGACAAAGGCATGAGAGCAGTATGAGCTAATGAGAAGTGACACAGGATCCAAAGTTTATTCCTTTGGAAGTCTAACCCTCTCTAAGACAGCTGAGAGTCCCCTTCAGGCAGGGGGCTGCTTGTCGTGCTCATTCATGCACCCCTGACTGCCTCCAGCAGGGTGGCAACAGGTTCAGTCCCTGCTACCTGCCCTGGTTCTGTCTTATTTGTGACAGTGCCCACTGTTTGCTTTTCCTTCCAGACACTTCCTGGGGTTGGTTCACCTCTGTAAAACAAGCCTATGAATGAGGCAGGTTTTGCTAAAATAATTAGACCTAGTCCTTACCTAGTGAATCCAAAGAGAGTTGGGTCTGGTGCATGCTGACACACCTTGACCCTCCTTACCAGAATCACACCAGCTATACCTTGAATTTTCCAAGACAAATGGTGAATCTTAAGGGGAGTATTTTATCCTCTTGTGAGGAAAAGTACTACTTTAAAATGTGCAAAACTGAGGAAACAGAGCTTAAGGAAGAATCAGACCCCATTCTGGCTGAACTTTAAAGGGTGGTATTGTCACTAACTTTACTGCTTTCTAGCCCACCTGAGATGTTAACCCAAAGTTCTCATAAGTGTTGGTGACTTGGTTTGAGAACTTGACTTTCAAAGGTGTAAATGATCACTTAGCAAGTACTCGGATTGTTAAAAGCACCATGCTCTGTTGTTTCAAATCAGATCTTGAGCAGTTAACCTTCTTTTCAAGCTTTTATACAACTCAGTTCATCTTGAAGCTCTGTTTCTGATGTTGCCCTCCTTTCCCTAAAATGATTCTGAATCATTAATGTAATTAAGAAAATACTGTCTGAGGCCATTTTTTTTTTTTTGTATTCACATATGACACCAAAGCTGCAAAACAGAAACTAAGCATGCCATGTTTGTCCAAAGGGGGCCAAATATGAACACTTTTTTCTGGGCCTCCTGCCAAAAGGAGAGCTGGCTGCTCTTTAGAGGCATGGTCTGCTGCTTCACAGACCTCCTTATTTGGGGCTTCTCCCCAGAGACAGAGAATAAAACCTAGGGCAGACAACAGCCCTGGAAGCCAGTGCCAGCTGGGCTCTGTGCCCATAAGAAGCATGCAGAACAGGCATCTTCACACCTCTGGCATCATCACCGAGCAGACCCAAGTAAGGGTCAGGAGAGACACTAGCAGAGGCAGCAGTGCCAGGGTGGTAACTGGCCCATGTTAAACCCCTTCTAAATTTCACTTTCCTGACTCAGCCAAAGCGTAGTTCCTGTTTTGCAGCCTTATGGAAATTTAATTGGTCAGATCATTTAAAGTATGTAATCACCTGACATGCTAAGTGTCTGTGTGTGCTGCTGACACAGGATAGCACTTTGACCCCACCCTGTCCTTGTCTAGGAAACACGCTGGAGAAGAAGGGTGGCAAGGAGTTTGTGGAAGCTGTTCTGGAACTTCGGAAAAAGAATGGGCCCTTGGAAGTAGCTGGAGGTGAGGTGGGGAAGCCATTGTGTTTAATTGGGTGTGGCATATGCAGTGATGGGGAGATGGCTTAGAGTTCAGAGGTGAGTGGCAGTGCAAATGCATCTCCCATGGGGAGAGCCCTGTGAGTTTTACCATTTAGAGTTTGATCCCATACAAATTATCAGGGAAGCTTAAGGTTTGTGAAACTCACCTTTGCAATTAAAAAAAAATTTTTTAATAGATTTTATAAGTTTGGCATCAAATTTTAAGGAATTAAGAAAGTTTGGTGAATCTACAAACTGGGAATTATAGACAGTGATGCTGAACCATCTGCAAAAATTGCTGGTGGCAGAGGCAAATTAATAAGCTTCACTCAGCCATCTGTGTTTTTAGTGGGAAACATAGGAATACATATTTCTAATTTGCCACTTCACCATTCCTGATGGGAGAGGGAAGAAAATGGGAAACTGACATGGGGAGAAACATTGCTTAAACCTGGAGGCAGGGTACTTCCCACAGCTGCACATCTGAATTTTAGAATTTTAGGTGATTAGTGGTATGTGCAGGACAGTGGCCTCCTGGGTTCATGCACTTTGGACTCCAATTTTCTCTTCTTACTCCATGATCCCCAATACCCATTCTATCTGAAAAATCCTTCTTCTGTTTTAAAACTGAACCTTAAACTAGACAGCAATAATTACTACATGGTGTCCACACAGGCACTCTCTCAGCAGAGCAACCAGGCCTTGGCCCTCTCTCCCCAGTGACTGCACATGACCCTCATTCTGGGCTAGTCTCAAGGCCTGGTCCAAGTGAAGGAGCAGCATTCCCTTTGCTGATCTGAGTCTCACCTTTGCTCTGCTGTTTCTGATCTGTATACATGGGGCATGACAGGCAGAGCACTAACTATAAGTCCTTACAAGCAGTTCACTGAAGTTCCACATCATGCAAGGATGTGCACACACAGCATTAGTCACCCAGCCTGGGGCTGCTGGTCTTTCCACAGCCCCTTTCCAGGCCCTGCCAGAACTGCCCTTAGGCCTTTCCCACCAGTGATTCTGGTTAAGCCCCACCTGTGGCCCTCCACACTCACCCCCACACAGTGAATCAAGAGCCACAGCTGAGGCAAGCACATTAGATTTATCATGGTTCAAGACAATTTTACTTATTTTATTAACACATTTTGTTCTTGATTCTAAGAGCTATTTTAGAAAATATTTTAAAAAGTATAAAGAAATCAAAATATACTCCTGCTCTACTGCCCAGAGATAATCTGTTAGCTGTTTCTTTCCAGCTAGTTTTCCATGCATAATTTAGCAGTGACTTCAAATGTGGACAAAAAAGTGGGTTAAGCCTCCTCATTACAGGTTTCTGTAGGTCAGTAATGCTGCCCAGTTTGTGAACCCAGTCAGCATGCAGAGCTAAGACTCACACCCAGACCCCACTACTGGGGTTAGTTTAGAGCTGTTCCTACAGCTCTGTACAATGCATCCAATCTCCTAGTGCTATGATCTTTACCCATACGCCTTGGACAGTGCTGACAGGTGTTCCTCAAACAGTGGTTTGGGTGTTTCCTGTAGCAGTGGGTTGGAGATGTTAGCACACAAAACCTGCCAGACATGCTAACCCCAGAGTCACCTTCTTTATGGACCTCATAGAAATAGAGCAGGCAATCATGAAATTCATTTGGAGGAATAAGAGACCCAGAATTGCTAAAGCAATCCTTAGCAAGAAGAGCGAAGCAGGGGGTTTCACAATACCAGACCTCCAACTATACTACAGAGCAATAGTAACAAAAACAGCATGGTATTGGTACCAAAATAGACAGGTAGACAGCATCTTCTGGTTGGGAGAAAGGAATAGGCTCATCACAGCTCCTATATATGGCAGATGTGAGTCCTTAGATCTAACAAGGAAAAGGTGGAGCACTGGAGAGATGAGTGACTGGAGATGGGCTCCTCCTCCAGGCACAGAAAAAGTTGCATCCTAAAGAACTTATCTTGGTCTTCCACAGGTAGGCAGGATTAGTCATGCAGCAAAGATGGCCACAGGGGCAATAAGGTTGCTCAGCACTCTTTTAAAGTGTTGCTCTCCCAGCAGGCTTCTTTCTGGGTGTCTGAGACACAGAGATACATCATAGTCATTGTAAAATTCTGACACATTGGATGGCATTAGATGGATAGGATCCTGCCATCCAGGAGCAGCCTGCATGCTTCTGAGGCAGAGTGCTCACTACAGTCTGGGCTAAAACTCTGGAAGGCACACATCCAATGCCAGCTTTCCAGGGGTGGGTTTTGCTTGCCTACCAAGTGAGGAAACTAAGTGAAGAGCAGTTCCAACTGGTGTTGATGCTGGAGTCGTCACTCCACAGACAACTGCCTTCTTCCTTGGACACAGGTCAGCAGAAATCCAGGGATGGCATGCTTCAGGGAGAGAGCAGACTTGTGTTTGGCATCTCATGATGTGTGCTTCTGTCTTGTCACTTCTAGCCGCTGTCAGTGCAGGCCATGGCCTGCCTGCCAAGTTTGTGATCCACTGTAATAGTCCAGTCTGGGGTGCAGACAAGTGTGAAGAACTTCTGGAAAAGACGGTGAAAAACTGCTTGGCCCTGGCCGATGATAAGAAGCTGAAATCTATCGCATTTCCATCCATTGGCAGCGGCAGGTATGGGCACTCTTGTCACCATGTCAGTCATGGCTGTATTTCTCTGTGTCTGTGACCCCTAACTGTGGAGCTGTCACTATGGAAAGGCCTCCTGAGGCTGCCTTCAGACCTTGCCTTGGTCAAGGAGACCAGCATGAGTGAGGGAAGAATGCCAAAGTTAATAGTGAGGGGCAACTGAGCAGACAGAGTGAGACGCAGGGCCCCAGGACATTATAAAACTTGAATTATGACAGCAAATGTCCTCACAAAAGGTGACTAAGGTGGAGAGGATGGGAGATGTGGACACAGGAATGTTAACTAAGTGTGATCTTCTAAAATAAGCAGATTAACACTGATAATTCTCTCCCCCAAGCCACAGCAGTCTTGTACAACACTCTTTACCTCTTACCTTTTATTCCCCAAAGCCCCTTCCTCTCCTGTCCTGCTGTTCCAGGTGATCTGATGACCTGCCCTGTCCCACCTCCTAGCTTTCAAGTTATGCCCAGATAGACTTGCCAAGGCCTGCAGGAGCAGCATAATTGCCCCTAAGACAGACACAACCCAGGGGCCACCACTGTAGGAGTTTAGTCTTTAGCAACTGAGGATGCTGATAGGCCTCAGTTGTACCCCATAGCCTACCTGGTCGCACACCAGAAAACCAGCAAGTTTTCTGACAGGGCAGTGCTGCACTGTGACTTGGGGGCCGGGCCTGGAGTTGAGTCCTGGCTTGGCCATTCACCAGCTGATTCACAGCATATAAATGAACCCCCATTCTGAAAACAGGTGTAGT
Organism: Glaucomys volans; assembly: GCA_020662805.1. Classification (NCBI taxonomy): domain Eukaryota; kingdom Metazoa; phylum Chordata; class Mammalia; order Rodentia; family Sciuridae; genus Glaucomys; species Glaucomys volans. The sequence goes on along the minus strand of JAJEJO010053432.1, from coordinate 12,321 downwards.
CAATAATCACTCCCCATGCAACATCTCAGGGTTCTGAAAGCTAAAGGAGTTTTGGAGGGCACTTCGAGAAACCCGCTGTGGCACCAAGGCAGTGGTCGATCAGGAGAGCGCTGCCTCTGAGATTGGGACCCATGGCCCCTCACAGCTCCAGCATCCTCCCCACCAGGCCTCTAAGACTGGATCTGGAAGGCTCAGGATCTGAACTGGGCCCTAAAGCCCAGGGAAATTTCTAGAGAAGCTGTAGCTGTTAGCATTTGGGTCCAGCAGGGACCAGGCCTAGACTTCATATCAGCAGCGGTACAGTTCAAGTGGAGCCACCTACCTGCTACTGTGCCCAGGGCATCCCACCCAGGCTGCCGAGCCTTCTTGGGTTTCTGCCTTTCTATCCCTCCCAGTACCCAAGGAAGGTAGAGCCATTGTGCAGCAGCACTGATGTCCCTGAGCCCCAAGCTGCACTGTCCTTCCAGGCAGGCCTAAGGAGGAACCCTCAGGACCAGGGCCTGTGTGTCAAAAGCTCCCCTTTCTCCACACACAGAAGGACAAAGTGGAGTTTGCTATTTTCCATTTGGGAAGCCCCCATAATTTTGCCAGCACTGAGGTCCAGTGCCCCAAGTGGCAGTGACAGCATTCAGAGTGGACTTCCTGTCACATTACTTAGATATCATACCAAGCAAAAGGCCTTGCCCTGCAACAGGCACTGCCACCATCCCCCAGGGCTTTCTGTGGCCCAGGTGGTCACACTGGATGTCAAGAACTACCAGATGAGCCTGCCAGGGGAGATTCACCTGACCCTGTTCCCCCGGAGCCTTGCACTGCCCGCTCCAGCGAGGCAGCACAGCAGGATGTGCACCTCCCCGCCACCCTCAGGCTCACCTCTCCTGCTCTGGCACTGCAGCTCTGGGCACTGGGGGCCTTCTGCACCAGGGTTCGTTTGAGTGAGGTCCCTCTGTTCTGCTCTGTTCAAGTGCACTCTCTCCTCAGGCTTCTTGGCTGAAGGAGGCTGGAGACACCGGCCCCAAGGTGTGTGGATGGGGCACCAAGAGGGTTCCTGAGCAGAAGACAAGTGAACGCTCCTCCACCTGTGCCCACACATGCATGCCCACTCTGCCCTCAACTACACTGCCAAAGCCAGGGGACCACCAGAAGTGCCTGACAGATAGCTGCCAACTCCCAATGGTTTCCCCATTGTTTGGATGGCCACCTTTATTTTCAGTGACTGTACTTCATTCCAAAGTCTCTTTTTTACCAAAAGCATGCATGGAACATCTTTTTAAAAGTCAAATGTACATTGAAATCAAAAGCTAGCAAAGTTAAAATATCTAAAAGGCCTTTTGATTGGCTCTAAGAACACCCGACAAAGACAAGCATCCTTTATAATTTGGGCAGGCACCCAGCAGCCCAGCTCTCCCTAGAGTGATTGAGTTGTGATGGAGCTGTGTTGTAGGTGCTGGGTCAGTCCCAAAGTGGATTCAAGACCATTTTTTATTTTAAAAATGATTCTGGATCAGAGCTTGAATAACCATTCTTCTTGGTTCTCCCACCCTGGTTCTCTCCATTCCCCAATTTCTCACAGAAGGTCTTTTTGCAAGGGGAGGAGGAGGGCATTGTACTATGTAACCTTTGGTAAATGAATCAGCCTCTCTGTTTCTGGTCTGCCTTAACCTCAAGTCAGGCCATAGGGACTACCTTTCCTCACAGATGGTTCTGTGGCTCAGTTAATTAGTGCTTCGGATGCACTTTGATCTACCCTGATGAAAGGTGCTTCCGAAGAGCAAGGCAATAGGAGCCTTTATTGGCGGTAATAATTTCACGCTCTTTCATATGGCTATTGGGACATTTTTAATTGAAGCATAAAAGTAATTCCCATAAAAGAGCATCTGTTATTACAAACTTATTTACATTTTTCATGGAGTAAAAAAGTTTTTAAAAATAATCAATCTAAAGCTTTTAAGAGGGCAGAATGCCAAAGGCAGCACACGTGTGGGGCTCCCTGGGCCACATCTGTCAGGCAGACCTTGCTGCAGCCTGGGAGACAGCTGCCCTCCCTTTCATGAGGAAAGAATGGGATTACACCAGAGCTGCTGTAAATCACAGGGGGTTCTGAGGGGAAGTAAGACGGGCATCTGTGGCATCCAGTGTCCCTAGAACAAAAGTCACATTGGAACTAAAACAATAGAAATACAAACATGATCAAGAGCCAGGGGGTCACTTTCTCCAGCTCAGGCCAGCTGCCTCCAGCTCCTTGGCCTCAGTGGAAGTAAATAAGGCCCCACTGTGCAACCCTGACTGTAGCCATTTTGATCACAATACTTGCAGACAACCCTGGCCTCAGCTGTTTGACCTTAGGAGGCAACCCCTCTGGAGCACATGTAGGGAATAGCTAGTTTGGGGGCTTTGATTAAACTTTCCTTAGATTTATGAGCTTAAAAGGAAAGCTACTTTTGTGTTTTTCAAGCTACCATTTGTGGGGATTCACTGAGCCCCTAGCGCTGTGGTAAAGCCTTTAGCTACATTATCACACAGCAGCCGTAAGAGGACCGTAGTGTCCATTCAAAGGCGAAGCACCTGAAGCTTAGCAGGGCTAAGTAACTCCACTGAAGTCACCCAGCTTGAGTACTGGGCAGAGACAGGATATACAGGAATCCCTTGGCTCCAGAGCCTATGCCCCAAGCAGGTGGGTACCCTGCCTGCAGGCTCTGTCTGATCCCACCTCCACATTCCCTGGCCCTCAGCCTCCCTGCCCCTCATCTTTGACTTTAAAGGAGAAAGGGCAGAAACCAATGCCAAGGCCTTTAAGCTCACAGAAATTAGTCTTTAGCTGATTTGTTAAGCCCAGGAGTGAGAAATGGTAGAGGCCATTCTTGGGCTGCCTGGCCCCTGTGGCTGCAGTACAGGGGACCCATCAGCCCTTCTGGACACCCCTGCTGTCCAGTTGAGGATCCTGATGACTCATCTGGTTTTCACCTCTGAATGGAGGAACCTCAGGTTGGGGGAAATTCATATAGTCAGGCAGTCACCCAAGTCAGAGCTGGGAGGATAGTAAAGACCAGAGCAGCAGCAGCACAGGATGGGACCTGTTCCAGCAGCAGATGATCCACATGTGGGGTGACAGTGAGGCTTCCAAGACTTCTAGCCCTACTCATCTCCCAAATAGTCAAAATGATCAGACTAGTGTGTTGGCCCAGCAGGTAAACAGTCTACCTCCACCCTACCCAGCCATCAAGAGCCCACCTGTAATCTCTCCCTCCAGGACATCTGCTTGGAGACTTCATACCTGGATGTAGTTGCTCTTCTGTGAATCCTATGTGTCCCTAACTGGCCTGTTCCTCAGTTTTTCCCTGGAAGTGAGATCTCAGCAGGGCATTAGTGATGCTCCATACTGGAGAGGGCTTAGCAGAGCAAGAGGAACTTAAGTCCCTCCTGGGGTGCAGCCCTTGTGAACCCAAAGTCCCTGCATGTCCAAGTAGGACAGGTGTCCTGTGTGTGCCCCAACCACTGCTGAGCAGACGAACCAAGACCCAGACCTTGCACTTGCCTACAGAAACTGGGGCCAGGACTCTGGGCACAACTGGAGTGATGCCAGGGCACACTCAGACATGGCTTTAGGAACTGGAGTCAGGCATGGGGGTTAGTGGTTAAGGCCCAGCCCTGTGTGCTGGGAGTGCATGCCATACCCACAGGGCAGGTCAGGGCTGTAGAGAATGGGATGTGGGTGGAACTGATGGTGGCCCCAGCATGCTCCTCCCCATGATGTATACCTAGTTGAGGACACTGATGCTTAGAGAAGATAACTCCTGCCTGAGGGCAGCTGGGTCAAACCCAGTCTGACTCTGGAGCAGAGCCCTTAACCTTCATCCTCTCTGTAGCATCCAGTCTGTTCTGAGAGGGCAAACAGTGAGGCTACAGGGAAGGTGACTGTCACAGAGGCTGCCAGTCTGAGTCAGGGAGCTAGACCTGGCCAAGCTGAAATGGCCATATTTAGAAGGGCTATGTGACCCACAAGGGAACCCAGTCAGCCAAGGAGCCAAAGATGAGAGGTCAGGAGCAGGCTGCACCCGGAGGCTCAGCCAGTTAGCGCTAGACCAGGAAGCCTGTGCTGTGCTGCGACAGGCCAGCAGCCCTCCGAGAGGACTGGGCATTGAAGCTTGAAGGGCTACTCCCTGGGGGCCTGAGGCCAGCATTGTTAGCTCAGGGTGACTATGATGACAGCAAGTTACCCCATCACAGGACCTAGGGTGGGGAGCAGTTTTCCACTAGGCGAGCCTTTGGGAGGACCCCCGGAGACCACCAACTTCTAGAGGAGAACTGTCCCTCCGTGGTGCATGAACACACCAGCTTCTTCCATACCCTGCCTTCTCCATTTCATGGGACAGGGACCAGGCCCCAGCAGAGAATTGACTGATCCATGGTGGCACCTGGAACTCCTGAGCTCTTAGCTGCTCTGCTTCTGCCTAGGAGGGTGGGGCCGTCAGGGTCTCTGTGCATCCAAGCCAGGCCTCGGCTGCCCCCGTTTTGAAGGTGCAGGACTGGGTGTGTAAAGCACTAAGAGCATCTGACACCTTCCAGTTTGTTATAAAAGCTTCTAACTGTGAAGCTAGGAAACATTTGGGGTCCCTGCCTAGAAACTTCAGGAAGGCTACCACCTTTGCCATTCTTTCCTCACAGCCTGCATGGTCCAGAGCAGCCACAGTCCCATGGCAGGGCTGCGTCTTTAGGTTATGACTGTCAACAAGAGGTTTTCCTACAAACAAATCCAGATTCATGTTCACCCAAAATTAACCTTTAGGGACAAGGCCTGGCAGAACAGCCTGCTGTCTATTAGCAGGAGGGTACTGTGAGGGCCCTGTAGATCCAAAACCTCTGTTCCATACCTTTTTCCCCAGTTGTGCATCCTTAACCTTTGGACCCACCTTGTGAGCTCAGATTAGAAAGTCCATGCTGGCCACATGTAGAACAGTGGTTCTCAAAGTGTGGTCCCCAGATGTGCAGGATCAGAAACTCAGCAAGCGGTTCCAACAGGCCCTCCATGAGTCTGGTGCCAGGTGCAGTTTGAGAACTTTGATGTAGAGGAATAGAAAAGAACATCCCTCACTGAAAGTCACAAACCCTTTTTCAGGGGTCCAAGACAGGATTGGAGAGTCACAGCGGGTCTATGTGAGAAATTGCTAGGCCAACATGAGTGGTGCTCCATGGAGAACCAAGGGCCTCTCAGTCAGAGGGGCCCAGGACCATTCTCTGTGTGTGCATCAACCACATCTTATCCAACTTGGGGGAGCTAAGGCTGGAGCTGCAGTGGCCTGGGCAGACCAGTTACTGGGAGGCCTTAGGGTGGTAGCCCTGTCCCAGTGCCACACAAGCCAGGCTGGGCAAACACAGAAGGTGACAGGCCATGATAATTAGGCCATACCACAGAATTATACAGGCTTTCCCCCAGCCCAACTCACCTGTGGAGGTATGAGGCAAGAGGCAGGAAGGCACCATTACTGGGGGAGCATGGAGCTGGCAGAGCACATGCAGAGAGCAGCTCCTCATAGCGCCATTAGTCCCTAGGCATCCATGCTCAGCCCATTCAAAAACCTTTATCCTTCCCTTGGCCCCAGCTCAGTCTGCAACAGGACACGGGAGCCCAGTCATAGCTGGAAGCAGCCTGCACAGCTGGGAAGATGCTCCTCAAATGAAAGGTCACATTCACCTCCCCCAGCAATTCCCAGACAGCCTCGCCCTTGTGTCTTGTTCCAAATAACCTAGCCTGTGTGCTCCTTTTTGCCTGTGAAAATAGTCATGGCAGCTGTGCCTGGCTGAGCTTTCAGACCTGAGTGGGCATGAGTGCCAAGCAACTTGCCCACTCTCACCAAAGCCCTTTTCCCTCACTTCCCTAGCACACAAGCCCTGGTTCAATCCCTGGTACAAAAAAACCAAAAACAAAATTCCTCTCCCTGCATGTCTCCCTGCCATCATCCAAGCTGGTTCACCTGCTGCTCTGGAGATTTCTTTGGAGAGGGTCTCCACCATCAAGCTGTGGATGAAGCCATGTTGTATCAAGAGCAAGTCACAGGACAGTTTTGGGGACTTGTGATGCTCTGAGCACTGACAGTGGAATGTGTGTGGCTCTCCAAGGGACCAGCTAGATAGATGGTTCAGAACTCACTGGCATGCAGCAAGTGAGGCTAGAAGTGCTATAACAAATTCCTGTCTCATGTTTGAAAACCTGTCTACCTGGTAGCAGGCACCCACCTGAAGGAGGGGACCAACAGAAGCAGCAGGCTGGCCCAGCATTTCAGATGCCTATGTGTCCACCAACTTAGTTGTCAACCTACCAGTGAGCAAAGAAACCCCCCTGAAGCTGACCCCAAACTCTTGCCTTCAGTGTCCTCAACTGTAAAACATGGTCAGTAGAGCGTCTGAATCCAGGGCCTGGCTCCAAGCCCAGGTTATTTCCACCAGACCAGGCCAGCTGCCTGGTCACTGCGCTCTCCCTGGGGTGCCCTGGATCATATGCACACAGTGTTAACCAGTGCCTTAGCATGCACAGAGCAATGAGTATCAATTTTCCCCATCCTGAGTCCGTTCTTAAATTCTGAGCCCCTACCTCCCCAAATCACCACATGACATTTACTTGAAATTAAAATGTATGGAGATTTGGATGGCATCCCTGGGATGAGGAGGTCACTCAGCCTGGAGCTCTTCTGTGCTCTCAGCTCCTGATACTTGGCCTCTGGGGTAGCACTCGTTGGTACATTTTGGAGGTTGAATTCTGGGTCAGTGGACCTTGCAGCCATGATTCTAAAGGCTAGTATAAAGAGCATCACCCTTCTGCATGTGTGGACAGAGGTCAGTGCCTTCCCAGAGAACCTGCAGCATTCCCCAGGGATGACACCCACCTCAACTCTGTGGCTCAAGGACAGCACTTAGTGGCAGGCATGATGGGAAAAAGAGTTTGTACCCCCCTTGGACAGCTTTAATGCACATTAAAACACTGTCCTGCCACTTGCTGGTTACCTTTCAGAAGACCTGGGTATCTGCTTCCGGGAAGGCACACAGTGTGCTCCCCTGTACCACACAGCTCTCTGCCCGCTGTCTGTCCCTGGTCTCCTGGGTACTGGGTTTTCTCATGCACAGGACTCAGTGGATACTGGCACAACATGAGGCAAGGTGCTCAGATGGTCTTGAGGACCTTCTACAGGAGGGGACTCAGGGGAGGACCGCTGTGGCCATCTGGTCACTGATTGCCTGCTTTCTCTCTTGCAGGAACGGGTTTCCAAAGCAGACGGCAGCCCAGCTGATTCTGAAGGCCATCTCCAGTTACTTCGTGTCCACCATGTCCTCCTCCATCAAAACGGTGTACTTTGTGCTTTTCGATAGTGAGAGTATAGGCATCTACGTGCAGGAAATGGCCAAGCTGGACGCCAACTAGGCTGAAGAATTCCAGAACCAGCCCACAGCGTGTCCCCTGCCTCCAATTCGAAAGAAAAAAAAAGAAAAAAGAAAAAACTCCCCTTCACTCTTACTGGGAGGCGGGAACCCTTTCATTTTCAGTTTTGCTCATCTAGGGAAAATAAGGTTTTGGTTTCCAGTTTAATTGTTTTTGACCTTCTAAAATGTTTTACGTTAGCACTGATAGTTGGCATTACTGTTGTTAAGCACTGTGTTGCAGACTGTGTCTGACTTAGTGTAACCTAGGAGATTTTATAGTTTTATTTTAATGAAATTCTGATTGACGCAAAGCAGTGGGGAGAATGGTCCCTTTACATGTTGCAGAAGCCAGGAAGCCCCGTTTGTAATCGTGTGTCGTGGTGCTCTATTGTACACCCAGTGGCGTTCTTTTTACTATAATGTTCTTTTTTTTCCTCAGAAGAAAAAAAATCATGAATTTGCAACAGACCTAATTTTTGTTTACTTTTTGTCTTAATGATGGATTTGAAAATGAAAGATTTAAAAGGCAGAACAGAATCTTTGTCCTTAATTATATTTGCAATTTGGAATTTGTGTGAATTGATTTAGTAAAATGTTAAACTAAACTTGTTGCAACCAGGATGTTTCAAGTTACTATACCTGTGAGCTGCCTGGGTAGTGGGGCCCATCTGCTGGCCTCTGGTGATTTGCAGAGGATTCATGTGAAATCTCTCCTTTCAATCTTGTGACCATAGGCAAGGGTGTCATCCCATCTCACTTACAATGACACAGTAAGGCAGGTCCTGTTATACAGGCAAGTCCTGTTAGATACATTTTACAGCTGAGCACACTGAGGCCCAGTAACTTGCCTGTGATCATACTGCTAGTAAGTGACAAGCAGATTCAGAGATGCCAGCCCTTGAGGTAGGGCCCCTGATGGCACACTCTAATCAGTGCCAAGAGTCCATTGACCTTGGTGCTGTTTCTGACTCAAGACACAGAAACATCTCGGTCCACCATAAGATAATCTAGACGGAACTGAAGTTTAAATATATTTCCTTAACTTTGAAGAAATATCACAGGAGTAAATGCTGTATTTTTTTCAAAGATCTTCCACTAGATGTCGCTCAAAGGATTGGAAACTAACTAGAGAAAAGGGCTTTAGGTTTCTGCTCTTTCTGATTGCACAAAAGAATAAATTGCATTTGTCAGGCTTTGCATGAAATATTTACCATAATCACCTAAATGTTTCTAAACTTTGAATAATCCAAAGTACATCAGGCCCCTGAGATGTGGGCACATAGAAGAAATTCTTTTTAATGAAACTGAGGGAAATAAAGCCAACAAACCACCTGGGATTCCCATCATCTCTAAACCACCCAGTTAGCCTTTAAAACTGGAACCAAAACTTGTTCTCTGATGTCAGCCTCATGTTTAAAGCAGGAAAAAAAAACAAGGCTCACTACTTTTAAAATACTGATGCAACTACAAGGAATCTCATTTTATTTACTTTTTGGTAGGGGGATCTAACCCAGGGGTGCTTTACCACTGAGCTACATCCCCAGTCCATTTTATTTTTTATTTGGAGACCAGGTCTCACTAAGTTGCGGAGGCTGTTCTCAAACTTGTAGTCCTCCTATCTCAGCCTCCCGAGTCGCTGGGATTTTAGTCATGAACCACCGCATCAGGCTAGGAATCTCTTAAAATGCACACATGCCTCTATTCACTAATTGCAAGTTTGCAATTAGTATAATTTGCCAAAAATGAAATTATTTTGAGGGGAGAAACCCTGCAGGATCTCGAGGCAGGTGTTCCCCAGCCCTATACTTGGCTGGGAGCTGTATCAAGGCAGACTTGCTGCAAGTGCTGTGGGCTGAGTCTCTACCTCTGCCCTGCAGCCCTGAGCCTACAGTGGCCCCAGGCAGACCACACCCACTCCCACTTGCTTCTGAAAAGTGGCCCTCATCCTCAGCAGTTGGGCTTTGCCCTGAATAATCCAAACGATTTTCTCTAGAACCACTCAGCTGACAATGGTAACTACTGTGGGTGTCCTCTACATACGGCGTTTCATTACTTCACACATCAACCCTGTGAGGAAGGTATAACAGAGAGGTAAAGCATATTCCCTGAAGTTACACAGTGGGTAAAGCTGGAATTTGAACCCAGCTCTGATTACACAGCCAGAGCTCTCACCACCCTCCCAGCTTCTGGATTCTCCTTTGGTATCTGCTCCAATATTTTGTTCTCCCTTGGGCAGGGCTTCTTGCCTATTCATTGATAGAGCCTATGTGGCCAGCTCTGGGGATAAACAACCTGTTGGATGAAAGATGAATAAGAATGTGTATTTTAAGCAATCCAGTAGTCTCCTGGATGATGAGTGCTTACTGTGGGCCTCTTAAAAAGACTGGAGCCTCTTACAAAGGCGGTCAGACAGTTCCTCTGTCCAGTGACAGGCTCAGATCAGGGAGTTCTGCTTGGTTCGGAGAGTTCTGCAGGGGTTCTTGGAGCAGATAGACTAGGGCTTTACTTCATATAAAAGGCTGGGATCTTCTAGGCCAAGAGAGAAAGCAGTGGGTGACAAATGGCAAACTGGCACATAGCTGCTCCCTCCCATCCCTTCTGCTGAGAACCCCTGCTCTGCATCCCATTCCACCCATGACAGCCACTTCGGTCTGCTTCTGCTCTGCAGCCCCAGCCCCAGCATATGCAGCTGTCCATCATGGCTTTGTTTGGCAGAACCCCTCCCTCCCATTTGATCTCAGGTGGCTGCTGGATTTGGTCACAGCTACAGCAAGCCCTGTCAGACAAACTGGCATATGCTAAAGTTAAAAAAAAAAAAAAAGGAAAAAAGCAAGAGATGGGCAATCATTTCCAGAGTCCTGCCCTTCCTAAGCCCAACGATCCAAGACTGTCCACAGTCAGCCTTCCTTGGGGGGTGGAGGTCCTCACAAGGCCAGGCCAGGCTGGGTGCCAGCAAGTATCTCTTTTCCTAATTTGTCAATCAGGCCACATCATCGTTGTTGGTGGCCCCTAGTGGTCCCTGGGGGATGACCTGGCCCATTTATTCATTAGTAACAGTGATGTTTAATTTTTGCTGCTGGCGCCACCAGCCAACGTTATCTTGGGAGCTGGCCTTGGTGCCGCCTAAGAGTGATCAGCCTTAAGGCACTGGAGTGGGGAGGGGTCCTGGGGCCCACTCCCCACTGAGAAGAAAGGGAAACGTTCAATGGCAAGGGGTGAGGCTACCTTTCCTTTGGCTTTTCTTCTATTTATAACCTGGCCTGTTGTGTTTGCTTGTGGGGGCCCTCATATCAAAATAATATCACATGACCCTCCTGACAGGCAAGGTAATCACACTGCTCATTAATCCCGGGTCCCCTCACCGCCCCCCCCCATGCTCCTGGCAAAGGTGTGTAAATAGATTGGCCTTTCCCTGACCCCTGGAAACCAACCCAGTCTGGGCTGCTTTGTCAAGCTTGTGGGAATGAGAAACAGCGACACCGTCTCTCTAAGAGGCACTTTCTGCTCCCTCCTCCCACCCCAAGTGCATGCACGCCTGCGCGCAAGCGCAAGCGCGCACACACACACACATACACACACACACACATTCACATACTCATACTCACACACCCATATACATAAGGAGACTCCAGAGGCCCCTGTGCTGGCAGGGAGCAGAATTAAAGGACACACAAATAGCTTTTGAACTTGAACAGAAAGCAGCTGGGATTCTGTCTCCCACAAAACACGCTGAAATTTTTCCTTGAGAGGCCCTCCTTAGTTTGGCCTATTTTGCCCTATGAAACAACTAGAACTTTCTATAGATCTGTCCACAGTCCCCCTTGGAATACTTAAGAGCAGGGCACCCAGGACTCACTCGAGAGTCTGAGGGATTCAGCACACACCAGTCACACACCCCAGCAATGGGCACACACACATTGGTGTCAGTGGGGGACGTGTCCTGTGCACTCACAGCAGATTCCCCACCAAGAAGCCCTCTGATGGCTCTGTTGAGCAGAGTAGGGAAAATGCCCCAATGTCACAGGTTAAAGGTCAGCGCCTTGGCTTCAAGTTTATGACTACACTTTAGGGAAGGTGAAAAGCTTAGAGACCCAGAATGACACCCTCCACATCTCATGTCCAAAGCTCTGAAACCACAGTGATGGTCATGGTCCAGAAAAAAAGCATCCTGACAACACATGGAAACAAGAGGTCAAAGCTTACTGGAAGAGTCCCTTCTGACTCTGAGTCCTCTGGCAGGTGACTTGGATTGCTGACACCATCAGATGTCACACAGCTCCCACATCCCCACACACAACCTCCCCATCCATAAGCCTGGCGTGTGGGGCCAGAGACCTACTCCCTGTAACACGGGTTGATGGCATGTCCCCTGCCAACCACCACAGCTCACTCAGGTCAGGCCCCAGGCCCAGCCCTCTTCGCACATCTGCCTATGCAGTCCCTGGCCGGGCTGCCTGGGAAACCTGATATTTCTGTACCTTGAAACGACAAGGCTTCCTAAGCTTAAGAGAATAAATTAGAGTTGAGTTCAAGTAGGCTCAGCTGCGGCGGATGGGCAAATTGATTTGCTTCCCATCTGGGAGATTAAATTCCACTGCCCAAAAATGGCAGTAGGGTAATGAGCTGTCAGTCAAACAGGGAAAGCCAGAGCTGGTGCATAATTGAAATCCAGCAGCTCCCCTCGTTAGGTCCCACAGAGGTCCTGGCTATGGAGTCCCACCTTGAAGAGGCCACAGCATCCTGAGAGAGCACACTTGGCTCTGTGGCTGCTTTCCTCTAAAGGGAAATGCCACCTCAGGCTAGCAGGAGGCTCACTGTAAGGAACTTTTGCTGTGTTCAAAGTGCTTGTGAGTCTTTGTCTACAGTCACTGACAGCTCTCCAGGATTTAATTATGGGTGAATCCAAAC
>JAJEJO010053431.1:0-81753 GCA_020662805.1 Glaucomys volans | reverse complement strand
CTTCCAGCTTGAAGCAGCAAGAGCAGTTGGTGCCCCCTCTCCTTACAGCAGTAAAAAGTTCCTAATTAAGGACAGGCAGTTGGTGTCAAATAAGAAATCTGGTCAAACTGAGGAATGGAACCCATCAGAGTCTGGGAAGTTGGAAACTGAAAAACCACTAGTTTCCTAAACAAGGATTTGTTAATGTGGATAAAACCAGTGGGGAATGTTATACACCCAAAAAGATTCTCCAGTGCCATCAGGAGAGAGAGAGAGAGAGAGAGAGAGAGAGAGAGAGAGAGAGAGAGAGAAAGAAAGTCTCACCCCAATCCCTTCAAGTTCCCTATAGCCCCACCCTAATATTTTCCCACTCTCTATAGCCCCACCCTAATCCCCTCCTGCTCCCTATAAATGCTGGCAACACAGGAACTAACGTGCAGTTTCCTGGCACCCCACTTTTAGGTGTAAGGGAGGTCGTCACTGGCCAGCTAAAATAAAGGCTTCTTTTGGCTTTACATGATTGGCTTGGATGATTTTATTTTCTTTGGGTACAACAAGCCTAAATGATTTCACTAGGTAATTCTACAGAATTCTTAAAAAAATTTGAAGGAAGAATTAACACTGCCCATAATCTCTTCTAAAAAATACAAGAGGGAGAAACATCCTAAATACTTTTATGAAGCCAGTATTGCTCTGATACTAAAATCAAAGATAATGTACACAAAACCCAAAACAAAAAACAAAGAAAAAAAATTATAAGCCATTATTGTTCATGAATATAGACAAAAATTCTTAATCAAATATTAACACATAGAATACATGAAAATAATTTGTACACCAGGAATTCTTAATCAAATATTAACACATAGAATACATGAAAATAATTTGTACACCAGGAATGGTTCAATATTCAAAATTCACCAGTGCGTCAATAAGTTAAAGTAGAAAAAGTCCTACCCTTTTTGCTTGCATTTTTGATGTGTCAGGAATGCTTTTAGAGTAAAGTACTTACCAAAGCCTTTGATCTTAGTATGCAGGGAAATCTTTAGTCACCTGCCATGTAGTCCCTGTGAGGTTTTTGCAGATTTTCTGGTCATCTAAACATGGTAACAATTTTTTATATACTTTCTCTCATACATGTGTGCATGCACGAACACACACACACACACACACACACACACACACACACAGACACAGAGTATCCTGATCTACCATTTCAACAATTTCTCAAATTCACCTTCATAGTAATCTTATCCTGATGTCTTTAACCTTAACAGAACTCAAAAAATTTTGTGGGAAACAGTGCTGCAAAGTCAACACAGCAAAGGATAAAGCAATGTGGTATATCTCTGTTTTTGTTTTCCAAAGTTTTCATTGTGTGCGTGTGTGTGCGTGTGTGTATGTGTTGAAATTTATTGTTTCCCTGAAAAGAGAATGGAGTAGACCCAGATATAGGATAAAATTTGTATGAAAAATGGTGAAATGAGACAGACATCATTTGCTTATGTACATGTATGATTAACAAGAATGATATGAATGTACATCATGCACAACCACAGAAATGAAAATATGTACTCCATATGTGTACAATGAATTGAAATAATGTCTGCAAAAATAAAAAAATAAAATAAAATAAATATTTAACATTAAAAAAAGAAAAAGAAAAAGATACTGTGCTTTCGTGTGTACTATAGTGCCACGGCCTCCATAGGAAATGGATAATGCTGACAACTCCTTGACCTTTTCCTTCTGCTGCCCTTAGCTTCCCACCCTTTCCTCCACTCCCTGCGTCTGCCTAGGGGCAGCCTCTCATTCTCTCAGGGTATTCAGTTACCACATCAGACTCTTCTCCCTTCATCCCTCATTTGGAGACAAAACACACACCCCAAACCATGAAGTAACCATTATTGACAAATGTATCATGGAACTATGAGATACAGATCTTAGATCAGTGTGTTTGCCAGGCTTGGAGACCAGCATTGCTCAATAGCCACAGAGGGAAAAACATGAACAAATTTCTCTTTGAGAAAGTGATTTCACTTTAAAGTTTCTCCTATTGGCAAACATGTTGAAACTTTGATCCTTCATCCCATACAAGCTGCTGAGTAAATGGTCTTCCATGGACCTAGCCTAGGCCAAGCAGGTACTCTCTGAGCATGAGAACAAACTTCCAAATGCAACCAAGGTTAGATTAGCTCTTTGGTGAATAAATAAAACAGCTTCAGAAAAAAGTGAACATTCAGGCTCTGTATATGAGTGAATTCTTTCTCATCAATGAACATAAAACATTGTCCAATCATCCAGAAAGAATCTCCATAAAGATATATGTAAAATGAGACTCTCAGAGGAAAGATAGGCTTGTGTGTTAAAGACTCAAATCCCTAGGGTGGCACTATTTGGAGGTGATGAGAACTTTCAGAGGCAGGTCCTAGTGGGAGGTCTGAAGGTCACTGGGGTGTGCCCTCAAAGGGGATTGCAGGACTCAATCTCTTCCTTGCTCTCTCTTGTGTTCTGGACATGAGGTGAAGGGTGTTCCTCCCATTAGGCACTCCCACCATGGTGTGCTCCCTTGTCACAGGCCCTAAGCAAGTTGTTGATTTATCATGGAGTGATACCTCCAAAACTGTGAGCCAAAATAATTTCTTATTCATTTTAAGAAGTTATCTCAGATACATTTTGATAGTGATAGAAATCTAACCAACATACTCCATAAAGGTCCTTCTTTCTCAGTTGTTTCTTTGTTCTTCCCCTTTTATATTTGATTTTACAGAAGAGAATATCAGTTCATAAATTACGTAAAGCAACCCTTCACCATCTTACTAAAAAAATCAAAAGCAAAATAAAGAAACCTAAAATCATAACATGCAAATTTATTTGAAAACAATTTTCATTTTTTGAATTATTGATCACTACTATTTGCAATCTTGTCTATTTGTTCATTCATACTAGTTTAGTATGGTCCTTAGAAAACTGTGGTTGTTTATTGTTCTGTTATTTTAAAGATTCACATCCATTCTTTTGCTCCATGTTTAGTTTTTCATTGCTCCTGAGAATAGAAAGGTCAAATCTATTATGTTGTCTACTGAGTTATTGGGGCCTGGAAAGTATATTATATTTATAATCAGCTTAGTTTGTTCTTGGCTCCAGCCCCCCCACTAATAAAATGATGATAAGATTAGGATAATTTGTTTTATATCCTGTATTCTTACAACATTTCTTTTACTACCTGCTTATGTTTTATATGTGTAGGTCCTTGTTCTGGCAATTAATAGTGAATAATTATGATTCTGAGACAATTTGGAGAGATATTAAAATAAGTAAGTCCCCCTTTATTTTCTAGGCTTCTTATAGTCCTTTTCATTGATGGTCTGAAATAACTGGCAATGCTTATTTTGCTGTTTCTAGTTAAAGCAACCTTGTTATAAACTGTCATTTTGTTCCCTAATATTCCCGTGTTTTGGCTCCTGATTTTTATTTACTTCTCATTTAACGAGGTCAAATTTATTCATAAATAGATATATATTTATACATTCGTGCAGGCATATGCACATGTGTACATACACACACAGATCATCAGTAGCTAGACAGTCATGTGTCACTTAATCAAGAGGGCCCATTCAGGTAATAGACTCTAGGTGCATTTGGGGTGCAAACATCATTACAGAAGGAGATGACCACTAGATGATAATCTTATGGGAGAACTGTGTTTTATGCAATCTGTCATTGATTGAAACATTATGACTACTTTGTGATCCCCTTTGTGACTAAAAATATGTTTACTTAACCTGCATACCTGAAAGACAACACATCCACCACTTGTACTTTTGAATATTTTTAGATGTTGCTTTATTACATGCAGAAAAAAAGGTTAAAGCTGGTCAGATGTCTATTCCTTTGAGTTAAAATTAGAAACTTTCCCTACTTTGATTATAATATTTTCTTTGTTTCTACAGTTTAAATATTCTCAAGAGTGGGGTCAGGTGTTGGTTATTTCCATGGCATCTGCCTATGGTATCACAGTTTTCACTTAACTCTTTCCTTTCAACTCTGTATCAACTTCTACCTAATTCAAGTGTCTTGTCCCTGGGGCCCGATGGAGGTCCTGAGGTCTGTCATCACCATCCATTGATTGGTTTTCCACTTTGGAGTCTACTTTTTTATACTTCCATGTGGGTTTTTAACTTTTTATTGAAATAAAAACCAGATATTCCTCTGGTCTCTCTGTCTTTCTTTGCTCTCATATCAACTGTCATGACCAGTGCAGAATTTCAAAAGGTGTTTCTGGAACTGCAAGTCTTGAAATTTTGTTCCAGTTCAGTATTTTCCAGAAAACTTTGCCTTTGCATTTCCATTTACATTTTTAGAATCAGCATGCCAATATCCTCAAAAAAATTCTGTTAGGATTTTTGTTTGGGATTGCACACAGTAGTTCTGTGTTTAATTGGATGGTTGATTCTGTTTTTTCTTCCATCATTTAAATTCTTCTGCTTTGTCATTTTCAGGTTCTCTTAGGACCTTAAAATCCTGTGATGCCTTTTATCTATTCCCAACTTTTGCTTTGTGTTGACTGTTAATTTTGACTATCACCACTTTATATTTTATAATGCCACTGTTAATATAGTACAGTTGAGTTTCCATTTATATTTACCCACATAGCTACCTGCCCTCTTGCTTTAAGAGGTCAGTAGTACATATTTTATCTGTAAATTTGAAGATAGCATGTCCATTTTTCTCTGACTGATTTACCATTTTTACTTTGCTTTTCAGCAGTTGGACTTTATGTATCTGGGTGTGTGTCTTTTTTCTTTATCCTGCTGGGTCTTGCTGAGCTTTTGAAATGTACACTTTAATGTTTCAGGGAAATTCTTAGCCATTTAAAAATTATCTAAAAAATTTATCAGATTTTCCCTGTAATCTTGAGAGACATCATTGACACAAATGTTACAGATTTTCGCTATGTAATCCCTGTCTCTTCTACTTTCTTATGTAATTTAATTAAAAACACTTCGTCCTGTATTTCTGTTTATATATTTTCTATCAGTCTTATTTCTATATCATCAATTCTGTGTTTTTATGCAATCTTCTATTCATCTCATATATTTAGTCCTTTATTTCAGCCATTGTATGGGTCTCTCAGACCCAAAGAGACTTTGGGTCTCTTTTCTTGAACAAGAGTCATCATAGTTATTTTAAACTACAATTGCCTATAGCTTTGTCTTTATCTTCTTTTGGTTTTTCAGATTATCCCATCTATTTTCATGGCTATTAATTTTGGATTGAATGCCAGCCATAGTTTGAAAAAATACAAATATTTGGTCTATTTTGGTCTATTTGGTCTTCAGCCTTGCAGAGATGGGCAAGTGATCCCTGGGAGAAAGTAATGGGAGAATTTCCATGTGGCTTTACTCCATCAACTTCTCCACATTGGCAGCCCTCACAGTTGTGCTCATATCTCTTCTTCTCTGGGGTCTTTATTTCACAAGCATCCAAATACTGACAGACTACAGCACATTCCATGCTGCTTTTCAGATTTTCTGGCTTAGTTCTTTGGCTATCAGCTTGTTGAGCTTGAGTTCAGCAAGTACCTCAAAGGCAACTAACTTGTGTTGCGCCCCCAATAGCAGCTCTTTGTTCTTGTAGCCTTGGCTTGTTATCAAAACCAGCAGATGCTACCTGGGTTTCTAGATGCCCTGAGACTCTCTAAAAATGCCCCACCCTAGCTTTTTTTTGCACTATTGGTATGATACTACATATAGACAGCACATGTATTTGTCAATTTATCCAGCTTTCTAATTGTTCTCTGTGAGAAGATGTGCTGCAGTAGATTCCCCATGCCACCTGGAAGCAGAAAACTTCAGGGTGGGTTATAATTCCATTATAGATGGTCCTCCACTGAAGATGAGGTTAGGTCCAGATAAAACCCTTTTAAGTTGAAAATTTTATAATTTGAAAGTGCATTTAGTATGCCCAATCTACCTATCACCCTAATTTAGCAATGTAGTACATTGTAGAGCATCAGTTTTCCCCACTTCTCTTGGTGTGACTGACTCAGAACTGTGCATCACTGCTGCTGCCCAGCGTCAAGAGATAGGATCTAACCGCAGATCATTAGACCCCTGAAGGATCAAAAGAATGGTTTCTACTGAATTCATACTACTTTCACACTATTATAAAGTTAAAAAAAATTACAGGTTGAGCCATTGCAAATTGGCTCCTGTGTTTTTCATTTCTTGACTTAATGCCTCATATTTACATATCTTTATTTATCTTATTGCTTTTTATTTCATGGAAAAATCATGAGATAGACAAGAAAAGAGAAGAAAAGAAAATAGAAAGGAAAAGAAGAAGGAAAGGAAAAGAAGAAGGAAAGGAAAGAAGGTAAGAGAGAGAGAGAGAAAAAAAAATGGAACATGTCAAAAGAACACAGAAGTGTCCTGAAGGGGTTCCAATGGCCAAAGCTGGAATAATTTCAGTGACAAAGAAAATGATGGAAGTATTGTATTATACATGAAAGAATAAAATGATCATCCATAAATTCCTACTGATAAAATAAATGGTAATCAAAAATAAGGGGAAGTGAAATCTTCCATAGAGAAGAATTCCAAATAACAAATGTAGGGGAAAAGCGGGATGTACAAAATCAACAGAAGGGTAGCATAGTGACATTTTCTGTAGGCAAGATCCGATAAACAATAGTAAAATTAGTGGATGTCATTTTAAGGAGGAAAATGTCATTTATATAGCTCAAAGTATCTTCTCCAAAACAAGGATGAATCACTGTGATGGTTTTATCATATTGTCACAAATGTGTATACAAGTTCCATCCACAACTGCCTTAAAACATCCTTAGTGTAGCAAGAGGTTGTCCACAGAAATGAGCAGAGCTGGGTGTTTAAAAAATCTGGCTAGATCTAGTTTGGGCTGGTTGATGGAAAAGCAAAATGGATTCATTGAGGAGATGGTCCTGCATGGTGACTTTGAAGCTCAGGTGAGAAGATGATAGGTATACAAAGGGGACGGGCAGCCCCTGAAGCAGTAGTGCAAAGGGTTTCTTCAGGTACTGATGAATAAATCAGGTTGTTGGAACAAGAATATATGAAAAGAAATAAATAGTGCAAAGTAAGTGTGGAAAGGTAGAGAGTCTGAAGGGTTGCTACAGCTTCTCTATACTTAGGTGAGCAATTGGAAACCTTGAGAGGTGCTAGAGCAGAAAAAATAGAGGAGGGTAAAGAGCTTCACTGTGAAGGAATGATTTTTCACCTCATCAGAGCAAAGTTCTGGCCCAAAGAGTCTGCACGGTTCAAGAACAACAAGGAGGGCAGTATCACTGGATCTCAAGAGGAACCAGAGGTCAGAAAGGATAGGGGAGGTATGAACAATCAGAAGACAGAGACTGAGAATGGAGAACTAAGTGGGTTGACATCAAAGTCTTTGCTTATCCTGATGAAAACCTAAGGGCTCTGGGCTCCAGAGAGAATGATGACAGACAGGACACATGAACAAATCTCCTGAGAGCCATTATGCCATGAAGGGACATTAAGAACCAGCTAGTCAGTGAAGAAAGAGGTGCCAAGTGAGTCCTTTCCTGGGGATTCTAGTAGGATGGCATTAATTAAAACCAGACCAATTTAATGATAAAAGATTTTTAAAGTGTGTCATATACCACTGATGAAACAATTGAAGAGTCAGAATCCATTTACTTTCAATTCTAAAATTTGTTATT
The DNA here is from genome assembly GCA_020662805.1 of Glaucomys volans. Classification (NCBI taxonomy): domain Eukaryota; kingdom Metazoa; phylum Chordata; class Mammalia; order Rodentia; family Sciuridae; genus Glaucomys; species Glaucomys volans. Next base: position 74,051 of record JAJEJO010053431.1, on the reverse strand, counting down.
TGGCAGTATTGTTATTTGGAAGAAGAAACTTGCTTTTTCCACTGGTTAATCAAGGGAAATAATTTCGTGGGAAACATATTTTGGCTTTGTTCTGTGGGGATTCTGCAAAACCTTCCTCCCTGATTCATGCACTGGGAGGGACTCCTTCTCCATGGGCCTTTGCATGTTTGGCGACGACTATAAAAGAATTTCAGCAACGTCAAAGGAATGAATCAGTTATTCTGTAGGCCCCCTCCAACTTTGACTTTCTAAAGAGGAAGTGATGCTATATGAATCAATCTACTGCACAGAAAAGGGCCATGATGGTGAACACCTTCCTCAAGTGTCTAGAGTCCAACTACATGAACTTTTGCTTGCCTCTGCATCTTAATGCCTGCGCAAACTTCACCAAATACCTCTCCAGAACCTCAGCAGTTAAGTTACTAAAATACATACACAAGGGACATTACATCAAATATACCTTACATAAAATAAACCCGGGATGTAGATAATGCCACAAGGCAGAACAGAGGATCTTGGAGAAAATTTGAAAGTGTTAATTGTCATTTTCTGACCCAGAAGGACTCACAACTGTTCACTGATCTTTTGTAATAAAGGACATGGTTTAGGATGAATCCTAAACCAGGATCAAGGAGATAGACTGTGTGGAAGAAGGACAAGTATCACACAAATGCTAGATGGCATCAGAAAAGCAGAAGTGTGGAATAAATTCCTTCTTTTCCCCTCTCTGCTTAGTTGAGACATATCATAGGGGTCCTGACATGGGCTGTTCTCAGAATATGGAGTCCAAACATAACGCTTCACCAACACAGAGGGAAACTGTGCCCCCAACCGGGGCCAGGCAAGAGTAGGATTTGCAAAGGATTTGACAATTGAAAAATGAGCATGAGTTCACCAAGAAGGGAAGAAAGAGGGCATTTCCACTGAGAAAGAAACCCGCAGGCAGCATACAAAGACCACTGAAGGCTGTTGGCATGACTTGTCCTCCGGATTTGTTTTTGAGAAGAGATGACAGATTTGAATGGAAAAAGGAAATTAAGAGCAGGTCTTGAAGAGCAAAGACTTTTGAACATTCTCTTTTCTCCTGTAGTCATTAAAATAAAATCACATTTTCATGCCAGATAGATGATCCAGATGGTATGATTCAGATGCTCTTGGACACCTCCTCCCCCTGGAATCACGTGGCATGCAGCACCATCATTTCTCCCCTGTCATTGCCTTGCACTTGGTGGCCCTGCTCTTCCCTGGCTACCCTATGAACCATTCTCAACACACAGTCACACTGAACTAATAAAACATGAAGCAGCTCTTTTTCTTCTGTGTGCCACCAAAGATCCTGGTGTTGCCATGCACTGCTGCCCTGCCTGGTGTTACTGGTATTGTACAAACAAAGTCTCATTTCTGCCAGGGTGTCCCTGATGCCAAAATCTGCATCTTTGACCTTGGGCAGAAAAAGGCAAAAATGGATGTTTCCACTCTGTGGCCACATGGTGTCTCTAATGAATATGAGCAGCTTTCTTCTGAATCCTTGGAGTCTGCCAGTATTTGTGCCAACAAGTACATGGTAAAAAGTTGTGGCAAAGACAGCTTTCATATCTGAGTGCAGCTCCACTCTTTTCATGTCATCCATATCAACAAGATGTCCTGTGCTGGGGCTGACAGGCTCCAGACAGGTATGTAGGGTACCCTTGGGAAATCCCAAGGCACAGTGGCCAAGGGTGCACAATGGCCAAGTCATCATGTCCATCTGCACCAAGCTGTAAGGAACATGTGATTGAGGCCCTACACAGGGCCAAGTTCAAGTTCCCTGTTGCCAGAAGATCCACATCTTAAAGAAGTGGGGATTTTCCAAGTTTAATGATGATGAATTTGAAGACATGGTGGCTGAGAAGCAGCTCATTCCTGATGGTTGTGGGGTCAAATATGTCCCCAATCATGGTCCCCTGGACTTGTGGCAGGCTCTAGACTCAAGAAATGCTTCCACGGTTCTGTCCCCTTCTTAGTCTCACACATACCAATAAATCCTGTGTTGTATCAAAACAAAACAAAACAAAAACCCAAAAACATAAAGCAGAACTGCTCCCAAACTTGTCATTGCATACCTCCCACTTGGAGGAAAATTTTGAATCTCTAAAATGATCAATACAATGGAGGTATTTTGAACTTTGGAATTTTCTATTTTCTCTGCTCTTGTATCTCTCATGCTCTTTAGTGCTCAACTAAGTAAGGAGAAGCTCTCACTATCCCTTTGGATTGTCCATTTCCTTTCCATACTTGCTTTTCTCTGTGCTTCTCTATTTTATCAGCATAGCATCATTCCAATCTGGATAGCATAGCATACAGTGAATTGTGTTTAGTGGCCATTATTTGCCTACCAAATATATATAATATGAGCAGACACACGGATGGATGTCCATGTGGTCTCTTGAGTTCAGTGCTGGGCATGGAGCACATTCTAGATGAGTGAAGAGTCACACAAGGAAAGGTGTGCAGGTACGGGCTGCTCAGTGGTGCAGAAGAGGTGGAGCAACATGGAAGAGTTCCCCAAACCATAACCAATTCAAGGGCGAAAAAACCCCTCAAATCCAAAGTGATTGATCATATGAATTATTTGTTTTGCACCCATAACTGACCAAAGTTATGACCATGAAGATGGTATATGGGTGGGAAGAAAAAAAGAACAATGAAGCAAAACCAAACGAAAACACAGAATAGGAGGAATCACCAATAACTCAACTTTTCTGTGGCCGTAACATTAAACGAATTAAAAATTGTATTAGAAATCTCAGCGCACCACTTGAGGACCTGACTGATTTGTAGTCGACTTGCTCATGGAGTTCCCATGTATGTGGATCCCCTTGAATCTTCTTAAATGACCCCTTCAGAAATCATGAGCTTGCCAGTGAAGTGATTTGATGTTGATGCAGATGAGAAAGCGTGAGAGACCCAGTGTGCACACTCAGTCTTTCATGCACATCATGCTAGGCTTGTCTTTTGTTGTCTGTCTTCAGTTTTGTCTGCTTTGTTGGAAAAAAGAAATGAATTCCCTTTCAGCTTTGATCTAATGGATGTAGTAGGTTGGTCATTTCTCTTCCTGTCATTCCTCAATAAAGGGGCCAAATCGGCACTAGATTAAAGTGCTTGCCCTTCTCCATAGCTCTGGTTTTTAAAATCTTTTTGGCAGAAAATCTTTTTTCCAATGCTCAGAAGTAGCCAAAATGTCCTCATGTGTCATTCAGTGAACTTGATGGAGGGCAAATACCATGCCAAACTGACATTATTTCATCATGCTGTACCTCAATGCCCACTTTGTTAAAGACCGGTTAAAATTTCACACCTGAAGTTTTTGGCATCATGCAAATTTCCTGGAAAAACAAGTAGATGAAATTTTGCAACAAATAACTCTTGGACTGAGAATCCACATGTTTAACTGCATGAGGTGTTCAGTCTCTTAAATGGAAACAGCAAGACGAAAATTCATTTTGATCAAATTCTAAGCAGAGAAAGAAAAAAAATTGATTAATTTTGTTCATATAATTAAATAGTTCTTTGGAAGTCATTCGGTTGGTTTGAAGTAATTCTTTAAAATAGCAAACAAGAAGGGACCCATGGTAACTATGTAGGCCAATTAATTGGGCTTTAATTGTTTCTTTTCAAGACATTTTGAGAATCACTTTGTACTTTACCTATGTCTTAGGAGGGAAAACTTCCCCGGCATGCAATATTATAATGAGAGTGTGTTTTTCTGGCTCTTCTCATACTGTGGAAGTCCCCTCTCAGAGCCTCACTGTCATCCCTCCCTCCCCATGAATCTGTTCCCTGGGACTCAGGATTCTTGGGGTTGACAGCCTCTGCTCCTACTCCACCACGTCATTTGCATCTGTACTTGTCCTAACCACTCAGAACTCAAGAGTTGTCTTTGTCTTTCAAAGTTAAGGAGATCTTCCTTCACAGTGTGATCTAAAGTATCACAGTAACAAATTTAAACATACTGATTCAATAGGTGTTTTAGTCAGCTATTTTGCTGCTGTGACTAAATGACCCAACCAACACAACTGTAAAGGAGGAAAGTTTTATTTGAGGGCTCACAGTTTCAGGGGTCTTAGTCCACAGAAGGCTGTCTCCATTCCTCCAGGCTCAAGGTGAGGCTGAACACCATGGCAGGAGAGGGTGGTGGAAGGAAGCAGCTTACATCATGGTGATCAGAAAGCAGAGAGAAAGAGACTCTATTTGCCAGATAAAATATATATATATGCCCCCAAACCATGGCCCAATTTCCACCTCCTCCAGTCACACTCTACCCACTTCCAGTCACCACTTAGTTAATCCCATCAAGGATCAATTCACCGATTAGATTAAGATTCTCAAAAAACGAATCATTTCTTCTCTGAACCTTCTTACATTGTCTCACATGTGAGCTTTGGGGAGATAACAATAGGTAATAAAAATAGAAGGTCTTTCTGTACTACACACATATCTCCTGACCCAGAAGAGTGGAGCTCACCTGAAGTGAGCAGTACTAGTACAGTGTACTAACAACACTGGCAGTTGTATCCCAACAGCATTTGGACTGATAAAGTCCAACGTTTTCTTCTTTTGAACACTGGCAAGTCAATTAATTATCGTTATTTTCAAATATACATTTCTGTGATTTTGAATAAAGGTATGGCAAAGCAAATTCACAGATATGGAACAGCTCCTTTCATAATGAAAGACTGTTCTAGCTCTTAAATTCCATCTTAGACCTCTCTGGAGTCTGGATCTAATGATCTAATGACATGGATCTTTTCCCAAAATGTCCTTATTTTCAAATGCCCAATTAAGTTTTTCTAAAAGCACTTCATTGCTAAGGGAATAGCATCATCACCTTAGCAGAAGATGGAGTACGAGAGCCTTGTCCTTTCCTCCTGCCACAGCAGCCCCACATTCAGCCTGTATTTGCTATGAGTACAGATGTTCAATTCCACACCCTCACATCATTGAGATCAGGGCCTACAACTTAAAGGTGGCTTCTGGAAAGGGAGTGTAGAAGAACGTGTGTGAACATAAATCCTGACCACGATCCGATTGCAGTCTGAGCGTCTGCAGGAGCTTATAGAACCAATCACTTCCTTTTCCTGGATACTTTCTCACTAGAGCACCCCAGGGTCTGGGCTGTGCTCTTCACTCTCATCCTCATCTCAAGCTCTAGGGCTCATTTGGTGATCTCTTCTGATGTCTTGACTTTTTTCCTATGGAGAAGATTCCCAAACTTTTATCTCTAGTTCAGATTTCCCTTGAAATCCACTCATGTGTTCCACCAGCCCCTCAACAACTCTGATGGGACATCTAACCTATGTTTTGCCCTCTGCACATCCCTGACTCGCCGATACCTGTGGCAGTCACAGTCCACTCTTGCTTAGCAGCTTGAAATGGTTTTCAGGAACTTGGGCAAATCCTAGAAGTCATTCTTGTTTCCATCTTTTTCTCTGTATCCCACACCCAAACTTTAAGGAAATAACTTTGACTCTACCTTTAGGACATACTCAGAATCCAACCCATCACCATCATCCCCACAACCTATGTGCTGGTCAAAGTCACAATCCTCTTATGCCCAGTTCACCTATCCTAACTAGTTTTCCTTATATTGTCTTCTCACCATATTCCAGTTTCAAGAAAATATCCAGAGTGAATGTCTGACACTTTTAAATCATGTTGTGTCACTCAGTGGCTCAGAACCTTGCAATGGCTTCTTATACCCCACCCCCTCGAATATAAACTAATGTCCTTAGGGAACATTCTAGCCTGGGCTTCCTCAGACTGCTCTGAGTTTACCTCTGATTGCCCTCATTCTTGATGGTCCCAGCTGGATCTCTTGGCTTGGCAGATGCTCAGTGAACATGCTGGGACCTCATGCTAACAGCTGCTGTGGGAGCTGTTCTTCCTCCTAGAAATGTCATTTCCCTACATATCTACATGTCCAGTTATTTGGCTTGCTCATGTCTTTGCCTACTGACTTCTGCTACCCTTGCCTCATAGGTGGTCCCTCCCTGTGCATATCTATTTTATCTGGTTACCATGGGCCTTTGACACCATTCCACACAATACATCACATGCTTATCATCCTGCTTTATGTTGCTTTTGTCCTTCTTTGGAGGTTCCAGAAGAGCTGTAATGCCTTTGCTTTGCCCATTATTTCATCCCGACAACTCTAGAGTGGTGCCTTGTATATGATAGCCATTTGATAAGCATTCATTGACTGAGGGAACTGGAATGACTTACCCACAGTGTTTCATTCTTGCATTGCCTTAGGATTGACTCAGTCAACAGAACAACATCCTCCTCCTCATTTTATGAAACTTGGGTTTAAATGGTCTTGGGCTGGGAAAGATTGAGTCTCAATCCTATGCTGGGGTTGTCTCAGGACCAAGAGTCCTTGGTAGCTCTGGTGTATCCACACTGATGTGTTTAGAACTGACTGGCATCCAGGTTACACCAGTTGCAACAAACTTTTGGGTTCTGCTCCTAAGCTCCTCATCACTCTAAGGATGAAGGAACTCTCAGCGTAGACTTCATATTTTTTTGCATGCACCATATTCCTCAAGCCTTCTTCTCTAAGGAATCTCTGAGGGGCCATGGGAAGTTCCAAACTGACACGTCATGTCATTACTAGGTAGACAAGAAGGTGGGAATACCTTTCAGGTGGTCACCTGAGCCTGCAGGAGGTCAGGTTTTTATTTTTAACCTGGCAGAAGATGAGGCTATCAACTCTTCTTCTTTAAGCAACAGGACACCAGTGGACAAACATTAGCTTATACCTAAGGAACATTCTCTACTCTTCTGGGGTCAACGAAGATGTTTTATGAAGACTCTAAGGCAGCAGCTGAGCCTCATCATTTAGGACAAAAGTTTATACCCAGGAACCTACAGAGGAAAGCAATTGTGTTCAAACTTTATAAATGTACCTTTTAAAAAAGATAAGAACCTTGATTTTAGTGCTATAAATCTTTTGTATGTTTTCCTGCAGAACTATGACCAGTTAACAGGCCCAGAGATTTCAGAGACACCTATTAGAGACAAATCCCCAAACCCTGTTGATTGTACAGATGCAAAATACAGTTTTCATGAGGAGTAATACCCAATTCCAGAAAATACGTCACTTCAATCAAGACAGCAAAATATCTGGGATTATAAAATATTCTAAAAAAACTTTCTTTAAAATTAATAGCTTGGGGAAGGATGGAATGACCTTGCCACTGATTTTTTCTAAAAAGATTTCTTGACATCCCAACGTCACTGATATGTTGGGAAAATACTAGAGGTTTCAATTATTAAGGCATTCAGTTGGTCTTCCCATCATGGATATCATATTTGCAAGAACATCTGCTCAGTTCAATTCACAATAGTTAAACTATGGAACCAGCCTAGGTGCCTTTCAACAGATGAATGGATAAAGAAAACATGGTACATATACACCATCAAATATTACTCAGCCATAAAGCAAAATGAAATTATGGCATTTGTCAGTAAATGGATGGAACTGAAAACTATGCTAAGTGAAATAAACTAATCCCCCAAAACCCAAAGTCTGAATGTGATTTCTGATATGCAGATGCTAACTCACAATAAAGGGGTTGGGTAGGGAAGAATAGAAGTACTTTGGATTAGACAGAGGGAAATGAAGGAAAGGGAGAGGGAATGGGAATAGAAAAAGATAGAATTAATTGGACATAACTTTCCTATATTCATATACGAATACATGACTGGAGTAATTCTACATCATGTACAACCAGAAGAATGGGAAGTTGTATTCCATGTACGTATAATATGTCAAAATATACTCTATTGCCATGTATAATAAAAAGAACAAATTTTAAAAAGTACATCTGCTCACTAAAATTTATGTGTAACCTCAGCATCAACACTTGTGGTGTGGACAGAGCAGAGAAAAATCTGGGTCACCCAACATCACATGTTTCCTGCTGAGGGGAACAAGCTGATGCTCTGCCTTCTGGTTTCAACTCTCATATCATAAATAAGTGTTTTTACAGAGGGTTTGATGCCATGTTTTTTGCATTCTTGTGCTTTTTATTTTGGACTTTGCTGTTTAAATGGTTCCTGAGTGTAATGCTGAAGCGCTGTTTCATGTTCCTAAGAAGTCTTGGATAGGTATAAGAAGTTGGATAAACTTCGTTCAGGTATGAGTTATGGCCCTGTTGCCTGTAAGCATCATGTTACTGAATCAACACTGTATATTAAAGAAGTCCCCTTAATAAAAACACACTTAAAACCATGTTATGAATTCATAATTCATTGTAGTCTATGAACACTGGATAGGCAAATACTAGACCACTACTCCTTGGGGAAATGCAGAGACAGGATCCTGACAGGCTCCAGTCACAACATTTTCATAAACTAATCAATTCATAACATGTGTGTGTGTGTGTGTGTGTGTGTGTGTGTGTAAAATTCAATACATACCATATGCTATATTGATATTTTCCCCTTAAATAAATACGTACATGATACGTAACTATTGTTTGTTACTATTAGTATCTGAAAATCTCAGGAACTTGTCTGAGGTCACACTTCTACCTGTGACAACAGAGGAACCACAAAAGAGAAGAAAATATCAAGCCCAGAGCATGATAGAGAGGTAGTGTATCTGTTCGTAAGTGGGGATTCTGTCAGAGGAATTTGAGAATGCTAGGTCTGTGTGTTTTATGATTTCCTAGCTCCTGTGCCTCAACTGTATAGCAATAGCTACAGTCTCACTTTTTTGTTCAATGACAGTTCTCCCCACAGTGAGAGTGTCAAAGCTCCAATGTGTCATTTGTAGGTTCACAGTTGTACCGGAGTCCAGCACAGTGGTGTTTGTAGTGAACATCTGCTGAGCAACTGAATGCAAGTATACACACGTGTGCATGAGGTTGCTCTGAATGAAAGGGAAGGCGTCTGCTGGCTCCATCCTTCTTCGTGCCCAGGATCCCAGCCTGCCCCACCTCCATAACACTCCCTGAAACAGGTATCATAGAACTAAACTTGAAAACTTCTGCCCTGGGTGCTAATTTGGGGCTTTTGACAGTTGCAGGAAACCAAACCACCTCTCTTAGAGGTCTGTTGAAAGGTTGAATGATTTTCAATCTTGAATGAAACATGCTCCTAACAAAACTATAGAAACTGGAAAATGAGTCAGAACAGCCAGTGCATCCCCCTGGCACATCCAGTCTGTCCTCACACTGGCAAACATGGACACTTAGGTCCACACAAGGCCTGAGTATTGACTGTAGCTCCTCCACCACAGTGTGGTTCTTATCCTGGCTCTAGTGTTAGGAACCTTGGGAAAGTTACCTTGACTTTCTGGGCCTTGATTTTCCTGTCTAAAAGTTGGGTATAATGATAGTAACTATTTCCTTATATGTTCACAAAAGCTAAGTAAGTCAAGACATGAGATGTACCTAGAATGTGCCCATTAGTCACCATTCTGAGTAAGGCCTGGCTTTGTTTATGGGGTGTCAACTTCTTCAAATTCAAGATGAGATGCAATATTTATGCTTCCTGACACAGTAAATACGACTCCACCAAGAAGGTCTTGACTTTTGGAGATGGGACTGGGCTACAGTCCTACAAGTGAAAAGGGAGAAAGAAAATACTCTTATTTTGCTTTTTTTCTGGCTCTGAGAAGTTCAAGGTAATATTGATTATCTTCTTCCAAGTAAAATCTCCAGCTAAGAAAAAGTCCATTTAGAAAATGTGTTTTTAATATTATGTCAATGTGATTTAATGTGACACTGAATCATGTGACCTTCCAAAATCCAAGACCAAAGGGAAAGATTTAGAAACACTCTTTTTTAACTTACTAAAGATTATAACTATTTAAAGACTTAAAGGCAAACAGATATTAAGAGGACTAGCAGTTTATTTCATTTCTTCATGATTATGGTATTTTTAAATGATCATGAAACTAGTTTTAAACTATTCATTATTCATACAGATTGATCAATCCTGACTATTTTTCTATAATGACCATTCTATGACTCAGTTTTGACACTGGAGAAACCCCCTGGCTTACAGACATGTTGGTGAAAGCAGATGTGTTTTCCCTCCTCCTAACAGGAAGAAGTAAAAGAAATGTCCTCAGTGCTCACTGGAAGCCGGGTACTCTGGTATATAGAGTTCATACTTCCACCTTGTCCCCAAATCCCAGTGTGGAGACACTTCTCAGGACAGTCCTGAAGCCTGTGACCTTAACACTGTATTTACTGTTACCTTTTTGAAAGTATGAGTCATCTCTTCTAGCAAAATGTCTTTATTTATCATGGAGTACACAGCCTGATAGTCAAATGGATGGAGGATTGCTCTCTGTGTAACTCGGTCAACAGAAGAAGTGGCACCATCTGTTTTTCATTCTTTTTTTTTTATATTTCATATGTTGCTGTATCTTTTTTTTATTAAAAGTTCACTTAGATAAAATCATCGAAATTTGTAAGTGAATAAATACACCCTGAAGGTTATTTAAAAATTTAATTCATTAGCTATTGTAGACGTCTGTGTTTGTTGTTTAAAAAAAGGGAAAGAAATCATGACTAAGCTTCAGTCGTTGTATTCAGAAAGCATCTAAGGTACCAGGAGTGTTTTAGATCCATAAATCTCTTTGGTTCTTTTACAGCAGGATGAGGTCCACAGGAAATGTGTGAAGCAGGCACACTGGTAGTTTAAGAGAGCTGGAAGATCTAGTTTTTGAAGAGGTTGGGCTGCAGGATGACTTGGGAGTTAAGGTGTATATGTGACAATCACATAGAGGGGAGGGGCAACACCTGAAGTAACAACATGAGCAACAGATGGCAAGAAGAGTTTGCTCAGGCAGTGATGAGTTGGAAAGGTTGGTTGGAGAATGCATATATGAAGGGAGAGAAATAAAGGAAAGCGATTGCAGACGGAGAGTCTGAAAGGCTTCTAGAGGCTTCTCTTTACTTGGGTGAGCAATAGGGAGCTATGAGAGATGTTAGAGCAGGGAAATGGTGAGTCAAAGCCCAGAAACACCTCTCTGGTAAACAAATATGGAATGTGAAGAGGGAAAATAGAGGAAGTTCTTCTATTGCCAGGAGATGTATAAGGTTTTCATTACAAATGTGGCAAATGGACACAGCTTGACCACTGCAGTACCAGAAATCTTTGATCTTGTTAAAGTGAATTCAAATATTGGCAGGGCAGGGAACAAGAAAGCACTTCAATGAATGGCAGGATTTTACAAGGTCCTGTAATTACCCAAATGCACACTATTTTCACCCTTCAAAAACACTCATGACCTAAGAAAGCTTTAGTGTCTCTGCATAAACCTGTTTCATTCCTGTCCTTACCTAAATGATTAAGAAAAGTTATGTGACACAACTCGGTAGGGTGTTGTTATTTACAAAGTTCACAGGAATGAACTTGCATCTTTATTAAGAAAAACACATAAACTATCATATTCATTTTATGGGATATGGGGCTGATAATAAAATCATTGTCATGTTCAAATAAATGGAACAAAAGGGAGAAGACAGAGAGTGTATTATTTAATAACTATTAGAAGAATTGCTAGATGTAGAAGGCACAAACCTGAATACCTATGTTTTTCATTATACTAATAATTTTGATACAGCTCACAGATGCAAATGGTAAGAAACAGGTATGAAATACTACAAGAAAACATGAAATAAATCTTCATTAAAAAAGAAGGAATAAGAGTCAGCAATAAATTAAATGTTACCAGATTAAACAACAACACAAAGACATCAAACTGGACTAAAACTTCAAATGATAACTTTATTTTTGAAGGTGTGTAGAAGTGAGTAAATGACAATTGTTGTGAGGATATGAAAATGTTACAAATTTACAGTGAACGTTTTAATATTTGTGATTTCTAGTCCCACATATATACTTGGCAAGACTACCATAGCCAGTTATTTAATCATATGCCAATCCAGGGGATTCTGCAAGGGTGCTTAGTAGCTGTCGTTGTGGTTAACATTTACGATCAGTTGACTTTAATTAAGGAAGATTACCCTCGATAATATGGATGGACCCTATCTATTGGGTTTCAAATCTAAAGTAAAATAATAATAATAATAGTAATAATAATAATGCAAAGATCTGGAAAAGAAAGAATTTCTGCTTAATATAACAGATAAAATCCCCCCAGAGTTTCAAGTCTATAACCCTGCCATACAGATGCCAGTCTTGCCAAATTTTGGATTTCCACAAGTTCATGAGCCAACTCCTTAAAAATCCTGCTGCTTAAAAATCAAACTCTCTTTCCCTTTCTCTCTTTCTGTGTCTCTCTTCCCATCCCCCTCTCTCTGAACATAGGTTGCTTTTCTGGAGAATCTAAACTTATTTCATTCTATAGGTCAAGATTGAACTGGTGCAGCTCTATTTTAGATATTTATCTCAAGTTCCTAGTTGTACAAGTTGCAAAAGACATAAGAATACAAACTTCAGTGTTCTCTTCATATTGAAAAGTTTGACAACTATCCAAATGACCATTTTCTTTTTTGTGTGTGTGGTGCTGGGGATTGAACCCAGGGCCTTGTGCTTGCAAGGCAGGCACTCTACCAACTGAGCTATATCCCCAGCCCTCAAATGACCATTTTCTAAGCGTTGGTTAATAGTCCTATAATTTAAAAACATCATGCTGTCTTTAAAACAATATCTCAAATTGTTTTAATTAATTCATTATGATTATCAGCATTTTGTCCTTTTCTTTTCCCATTCTTCAGGTTTCTTCCTATGTACAGAAAATGAGGAAATCTATGTGTCATGTCTGACTTTTCCCTGGGGCTGTAAAGATGTTCTCTGCTGTCTTCTAGACATTTTCATCTGCATGTTAACAAATGGAAGAGTTATCATAATTTCCTGCATCTTCACTTCTCATCTATTCCAATTGATCTAGATTCCAAAGAGCAAAATCTAGGAGCCAGCTTTGATTCTTCCAGTGATGCATTGACACACATACCTTGCAACCTGGGATGGATTATATCTCCAAAACATTCTTCATAGCCCTTCTTTCTTCTCTGCCTCTATTGACTCTTCTCCCTCTACTAACCTGGACAAAGCATTAATAGTGTTTTAGGTGCATGTGTGTTTCTGGGAATGGAACCCAGGGCCTCCTGCTTATTAAGCATATGCTCCATGACTGAGCTGTGCTCCAGCCCCAGGGGTGCAATCTTAATTTGCTAATCTCTGATCTCCCTGCTTGCAGTCCATTATTCTTCACATTGCAGATTAAGTTATTTTTCTAAGCTGAATATGATATTCTCCTATGTACTTTGCCATTATTATTAATTATTATTTTTAATCCTTCAAAATTCTCCCACTGCTTGCATCATAGCAGCCCATCTCCACAATCCTGAGCCCATTTCCAGCATTCTGCTGCCATAAAGCTCTTTAGCTTCATCTCCTTCCAGATATCTCCTACTTGCTGCTTGAACAAACTCCTGAAGCATGAGAGAAGTCCCTGAATAAAAGTAACAGAGGGGTGAAGGGTACCATCTACCAGAACAGCAAGTCAACTTAGAGTAGGACAATGAGTGACAGGATAGGTATCAGCAAAGAAACATAATGTTATGTTGAACAAATAAACAAAGGAAGGTTGTGGTAGACTGAACAATGAAAATATCTTTGATTAGTGATAGGACTTGGATGATTTTTTCTTTTTTAACACTTTTAATATAATTTATGTATGTGTCTGTGTGTGTGTCTGTGTGTCTGTGTGTGTGTTTGTATGTACACAAGTGTCCTAGATTGTGATTTTCAAACTATAGTGTATCTGTGTCAATTTCATGGAAATGTTTGCAAAATTGAAAACTTGGGACCTAAGTAAATAATTGCATTTAATATTATTTTTTGCATTTATAATTTGAAATTCAGAAGCATATGCTATAATATGAATCATGTTCAATGAATTTGGGAAATATAGAATTAAACAAGATTTTCAAGACCATGCCATTTATATGCTTATTCTTTCTTCCCCCAATGATAGGTGATTTATTAGATTCCTCAAAAATGTTTTTCCAGCTTGTTTATGAATATAAGTATTGAAAGCTTGTACTTCACATTGTGTTTAGAAAACTTGTTTGTTGAGGAGTTGTCATAACACGTTAAATCTTATTTAGTAACTTTTATATATTTATCTTTTGAAATTTGTCAAAATGAAAGTGGTTTTCAATTCTACATGTCCTCGTCAGACCTTCTCCTCCTTAGACCTTCTGCTCCTCAGTTAATGCCTTTTTTGTCTTTTACTCTCTTTAACATCTTTCCTGCTTCTCCATTCAAAAACTACTCATCATGGAGGTCCCACTTTTCCAAACACACTCCATATTGTCACTGTCCCACATCAAAACAGTGACAGTAGTCCAAAACCTAAGCAGGGGTAAGTGTGGGTGTGACAGAGAGTGCTGGGTGTTTCTTTGCCAAGGACTCAGAAGGTAACTGGTGTGAAGCTAGCAGTAGTGGTCCACTTGGCTCACGCCCTTTTTGAGTCTGATTCCAGTACTCAAATCTTTGGTTTATCACACATATCAAACTGCATTTCTTCTTGACATTCCTTGTAAATGTACACATTACTGTGCTTCACAAGAATTCATGAGAATCTATTCTGCCTGCCTTGGCATTATTCCAGGAAATGCAGAGCAAGACAGCAGGGAGGCTGGGCTCCTGAGGTGCTCCCACTCTGATAGAGTCCTCATGCACCTGCAGTCATAGAAATGCATAAGCCTCCCAGTACATGTGTCTTTACAGACAGGATGTGCAGTATGTTCAAGCAAGACTTTCAGCATCACTGATTTAAAGGAGCACTTTGCAGAGCAGTAGAATTGCTTGTGAGCCAAGGAAAGAAAGCATCCTAAAGGTTTTGGTTTAAATACTCAGAATATGTGCCTTGCTTACAAAGCCAACCTCTGCTCTACCACGATATCTAGAAATAATTTGCTTACTTTTGGATACTCAGTGATTTAATAAAAATGAGTTGGGTAGGATACATTACAACTCATTGGTGAAGCATGTGTTTAGCACATGTAAGGTCCTTGGTTCAATCCCCAGCACCTAATATTACTACTACTACTAACAATAATAATATGAATGATTTAATTATAATAAAAGAGCTCATCATTAATGGAAGCAATATGAAAAAGAAAACTGTGAAAGAATTTTCATTGATATTATTGACTAAAAAGGTGCAATTGTAGAAATATTTTTTAGTTAGGTAATGTATGGAATTTCTTTAATAAGCATATAAAACCTTAACAAGTCAAAAAATATACTTAAAGTAGAATAGAAAATTCAAAGTCACAAAGTCACTTGTGGTGGATTGGTTACCCTGAAGGGAAGGTAGAAAAGCACAAATAATATTATTCCACCTAACATAATAGGTTTTTAATTGTAATAACTGTATTAATTGGTGCTCTCGAAAGAGCTTTAAAAATGCTATGGATGTGTGTTGAAATCATTAAAAACTCTTAAGCGAGTAGTAGTAATAGTAGTAGTTGTTGTTTTTACTGTTATACAAAGCAGTCTGTTTGATCTTTACAGATATGGGACTTTGGGCCAAGTATTATTCTTGATTCTTTATGAAGATGCAGAAATTACCCTGGAATGAGTGTAATAACATGTTCAAATGGAACTTTTGGCTGAAATGTGCAGATATCAAGTTCCAGAGTTATTGGTTAGACAAGGTTTATAAAATATGTGGCCAAGAACTGGTTAGATAACTTTTCATGAAGAGGCTTGTGGGGCAAAAATGTGTGTGTGTACGTGTGTGTGTGTGTGTGTGTGTGTGTGTGTGTTCCACAGTCATGGAGAAAAGTTAAGGAACAAAATTAAGCTGTTTATGATCAAATCCCAGGAACATGTTACTTAAGAGAGAAAGAGAAGTGGGACCATGAGAATCAGCCTTAACTGGGTCAGCAAAGGCTTTCAATTTGTATGTTAGTTGACAAATCAGATGGTGTGGTAACTGTAGGGTTTATTTCCTGTATTCGGATGCTTTCACATCTGGAACTTTGCTAACCTTGGCAAGACTGTTCCTAGCTAATTCCTAGAGATAGCAAAACAGCATGCTGATGAACAGACAAAATAATCAACCCCATGCCCACATCACAGACACCTCTTTTGTAGGGTTTTCCTACCTTGGGCCACTACTGGCCTCCCCAATCATTCCAAGAACAGGAACCAGACAGTTGGGGACAAGCCTTGTGTCCCAGAAGCTGAAATGGTTTAGACTAGTCAATTCCAAGCTGCTACCCTCCCTGATCATTTCTTCCCACAGAAGCCACAATAAAGACTTTTCATGTGTCGTCCTTGCTCCCTCTGCCTCCTGATGACCTTGGTGATTGCCTGCTTGGACTTGCATGGAGTGAAATGCCCCACTACCATGAAAACTGTAATGAACTCTTTTTAATGGTGGTCATCTCCTGACCTGTTGACCTTACTTTATTTGGTCACTTTATATTAATACACTGTATTTTAAGTAAATGTGAAATGGACCATGTGCCATTTGAGTCCAAAAGTTGAACTCATGGTGTAACTAATACATTTGGGTCTCTAAATCAACTTATTTCTTGGGTAAAGAAAAGGAAGGTAGGGAAGGCAGTGAAGGTAGGGAAGCACCCCAAATTTCAAGGACCTCCCCCAAATGCCACATAGTGGAAGACAGTGCTTAAAAGTTAGCATGGTTATCTCAGTAGGCTGGCCCTTGAGGAACACTACATTTTTTCCAAGCAGTCACCACATATTTGCACAGCACTCTAGTTTGTATTGACCCATTCTTGTTATTTCAGAAGTGTTCATTTTTATGTCTTGAAAACTAAGTTTCTCATTCTGAGATGGTTTAATTTTCATATTTTTTTGGCCACTGTTCCTGTCCTGTCACTCAACTTTCTGTAACTCCATAGCAAAACTCCTTCACGTCTGAATTGTATTTTCAGCCACTGGTCCATATACATGGTCCCTTCACTAAGGCTGTGATTGCCTCCTTGAATACCTCTTCACCATTCCAGTTCAATAACTGGCCCCATTACTGGGTAACACAATACTCAGATCAGGCCCTCTCATGGGAATATCTCTCATTGATTCTCCTTTACCTCTCCGAAAACTCCTCTAGCCCTCATCGTGGTGATCCAAGTATGCTTTGTGCATGTACAAATATGGCATAACAACTCCCACTATTTTTGTATAGTTATAATCTATGTATGAAAACAAATCTTAAAAATGTAAAAATTGTAATGAAGTCCAATTTATCTATTTTTCCTTTGTTGCCTATGCTTTTGATCTCATACCGAGGAAATGTAGCCGAATTAAAATTCATGAAACTTTTCCCCTATGCTTTCTTTTAAGGATTTTATAATTTTTAACCCCTTATTTTTGTCTTTGATCAGCTCTGAGTTAGTTTTGTAACTCAGAGGTAATGATTACCTTTTGAGATAATGATTCAATGTCGCTTTTCCACGTCATGCCTGTTCTTGAATGAGGATAGCATGGTGTTGATTTCAGCGTTGTCATCGTCCTCATTTTCCTCATGGGGATACAGAGTCTAGGAGTGCCCCATCCTTGGACTGTGCACTAGACAGTGATGATTCAAACACAGTTTTCATTCCAGTTTCAACATAGAAGTAGCCCCCATACACGGAGAAGTTAAGGGAGCTCAGGTCCAAGGTGACTAATTTGGATTTGTTGTCCTGGTATTATAAATTGTATTCATGTGATAAGATTCTGCCAATAGTACATGTAACATTCATTGCTTATTGTGTGTGTCTATGTTTGCATTTTAGCATATTTACCAAACAGAATCATTCAAGCAAAATTGACTTGTGGATGTTGTCAGCAACTTGCAGATCTCACTATCCCTGATTGCTTGAGTAGAGGTCAAATAGAATGGAGATTTTTAGGGAAAATTACTACCCCAGTTATATTCAAGAGTTTGGCATGCTACCTGTTTCACTGCTCATAATTGCTTACCTGTGTGGAGCTCTGTATTGTTGGCAAAGCATATATATTCTCAATGCCATTCCCTTGCTTATGTTCATTATTGAGTGAGGGCTACGTATAGTGGGAGCTCCGAGCACCAAGATGAGTAGGACAGCACTTATAAACTGGGGGATTCACGTCCCAGGAGCAGCAATGATCTCCACTCTGGTCACTGGTACCCATGGGCACAGGAATGGAGGATAATGAAAGGGGCTTTACCGAACCCACACAAGGGACAGGAATCACAGAACACTTCGTGGAAAAGAGAGCAGCTCCCCTGAAATCCTAAGAAGAAAAGAAGAATGTTTCTTGTGTGGCATGTAGTGGGTTAGGGGCCTTATAAAGATTATATATATAAACTAATGTCATCCTTGAAATGACTCTTTAGAGCAGGTTCTCTTAGCATTTAAATTTACCAATAACGATATTGATTCAGGGAGGACATATAGCAATAAGGTCCACAGGAAGGATGAAAGAGGCATAGGGGAGTGGCAGTTTAGGCTATATTCTAGATGTCAGAGAGAACTTGAGCCTGTCTCTAAAATAATAGGAAGTATTTTTCCCCCAGAGATAAAGGGGCATGAATTAGCTGTGCAGGCCCTAATGGGGTACCATGCTGATTTTAGGCAATTAAGACATTTTGCTTGGGTGTGAGTGCTGTATAGGGCTCAGAAGATGCCTGTGGGGAATGGAACACATGAGTAGTATTTCCAAGAATTTGCTAGGGGCCTAATCCATATGTGTACAATTCCTTGATTAGAAGATTCACATATTCCTAAAAATTCAGATTGAAAGTTCATGGTAGAGCATCACTTAAAGGTCTCCCCCAGGGGGACCACTTTAGACACATTTCCTTGCTGGTTACATGGAGCAGGGGAGGCCAAGGCAGAGGGTCTATTGCTATATTCAAGTGGTGACAAGCTGATGCCTCGGTCTACCCACTTTCTTCATATTTTGACCCCTTCACTGGACAACGCACAACATTGGCGTTGTTTTTGACTCTGTGTAACCCAGTGCCTGGCCTCGTGGTAGATGCCCAGCTACAATGTGTGGAATAAAATGGATATGCATGTCTGTGATTCCTGGACACTTCCATGAAGGTAAAAATTCAGGAATAAAACAAGTTAAGCATTGAATATATTTTAATTAAGGTAAAAACCACGAAAAAGGCAAGTAGAAGATGGAACCCAAGATCACAAGACACCAGCAATATTTATTTTCTCATTATCATCACTTCTCTCAAATTGAGTGCATCATGACCATTCAAGAATCCCAAGTGTCTAGGATGCAATAGAAACAATTTGCAATGAATTACTGTTACTGGGATTTGAGGGCAAAGGAATGGGAGCCCAGCCCACTCTCTCGTGTTTGTGAGTTAGACAGTCATCTTCACCATGTAAGGACTTCAGTGTCCTTAATGGAAAACCAGGAAAGCAGTCCTGGCCTCTTGACAAGGGGACTGTCTGGATAAAATGAGAGATGGTTGCAAGCAGGCATTGTTCACTGGAAAGCACCTATACCTTGGAGGGTGAGCTATCTATTTTAAGGAAACCATGACTGATATGCATTACTATGTGAATATGCTTAACAGCACAAATACTTCTGAACTGGCCCTGCCATGTGACTCTCAGAAGTGTTTTTCTTGAACTAGTAGACTGAGATGTAGGGACAATGTTTCCAAGAGCACAGCTAGAGGAACAGGGTGGTGATGGACTAATAATAATAATGAAGTGCACACTCAGAAGGATTGCTGTGGGCCATCCAAAAAGAACATTTTGTTTTCATTTAATTAGTTCTTGTCGCTTCTTCTTCTGTCAAGAAAAAAGCCAGGCAGACATATGTCTTTTGGGATGCCTTCAAACTTCATTCTGCTGTTGGGTATTGTTTGCTAAGAATAAAAATGAACTTTTCAGATGTTACATGTGAAATAAATAAAAGACTGTGTTCTACACTCTTATTCTAATTTCTGCTGAGAATCACTGCAGGCTGCTTACACAGGTCAGGGTGAACTTTCCGTGGGAGAAATGTGATGGGTTTTATTCCCAATTTGAAGGATTGGGGGCCAGAAGGGACAGCACTTGGAAGTAAGTCATAGTTTTCTTTCTTTGGTGTAAAGGAAATTTGAGGGCCTGAGATACAGCAGTAGGTGTCCAGCAAATACTTCATGCATCCCTTTGTAATAAATTAGTTAAATCATGAGTCCAAACAGGAAGCAATATAATGATCAGATGTAAAATCATTAATTTCTATTTTTTTGCTCCCCTCCCCCATTATGTAATTCAAATAGATAATGATTAAACATCCATCTTGTGGCAAGAGGATGTTAACAGGACCTGCAAATGGATAAGATGCTTGTGAGGAGTTTGTAGGCAGATTGGCAGGAGAATAAGAAGTGGAAGCACAGAACATCCCAAGTAAGTACCAGTGGGTCTGGCTGCCCTACACAGAAACAGCACAGAGGAGGACCATCCTGACTCCTTAGGGTGGAAAAGGCCTCTCAGAGTAGGGACCTGGGAGCTGGTTTGACAGTGTTTTAGTTATACCCAGGATTTGTTTCAACCAGGCATGCTAAGACACACAGGCACACAGAAAGGGTTGTCTTGTCATGAAGTAAGAGATTTATCCTTACAGTTCTCTGGAAACACGAAGGGTGACCCAAACACAGGTACACACAGGAAGGTACAGGACAGGCAGAAGTAAAGGAGGTGAAGGCCTCATAGTAAGAGGCCTTGCTATGCTTCCATGAAAAGCAATGGGGAGGCAGGTTAAAATTGTTTCTAATTGGCTCGTTTCTCATTCAGCAGGCTCTGGGGGTACTGGGCTGTCCATAAGCTCTGGGCTGATTAGGGTTGGGGAACAGTGGTCCAGGGTATCAAAGTCCTTACTGAGGAGATGGTGGAAGTATGGACTCTGCACTGGTGAGTTTGTACATGAAAATCAAGCTCATGGGAAGGCAAAAGTTTTCCACCTCTAGGAATTGTGCAACTATGGTTGGGGGACAGGTAGACCTTTCAGCCTCAACAGGGTCCCAGTGTCAAAGCATCAAAATAGAGTAAAAGAATGAGGGTGACTACAGAATGCTAGTCTCTCCTGCAGAGCAGAGGGGAAAGGGATTGGGGGAGCAGGGTGGCAGTATTTGTAAACAATTGCAGGCTGTACATGCTTCATATATTTAGGGCATTGTTTAGCTGTTTAGTGGTTGGATTTCTTTGAAAGAAGAATGAGTTATGGTCCAAGGAGGCTAGAGCCTGTAGGCAGGAAAAAAAGCAGGAAGGGTGTTGCATTTCCTCCAAGAGAATCTTGAAGCCCTAGCAGAGACCAATAGGGAGCAGAGAGGAAGGGACCTTGGTCTGTGGGTATGGGAGAGAAGAGGGGAACGGGAAAAGTCATTTTACCTACTTCCTATAGTTTAGTACCAGATTCTACTTTCTCTCGATAGTGGATCTCAGGAAATATCTCATCACAGTTCCAAAAATGGCCATCTGGGAATTCTGCTCCTGGAAGAAAAAAGCTAAAGATTATAAGTAGGAAAATGCAAAATGATAGCTCATAGACTGGAAGCCTGAGGACCCTGATTTTAATTCTCACCTCTGTCATTGACTCACAGAGAACTTACTGCTCATCTAAGCCTCAGGCTCCTTATCTGAAAAGAGGTGATTACAACACATGTTTATGTTATGGTTTATGTGTGAGACATCCAGCAAAAACTCACATGTGAGATAATGTTAGAGGGTTCAGAGCGAAAATAATTAAGTTCTGAGAGCCTTAAACTAAGTAGTGAATTAATCTCTGATGGGATTAACTAAGTGGTAACTGAAGGCAGGTGGGGTGTGGCTGGAGGAGGTGGGACATTAAGGATGTGACTTTGGGTTATATATTTGTATCTGGAAAGTGGAATCTCTCTGCTTCCTGATCATCATGTGAGCTGCTTCCCTCTGCCATATTCCTCTGCCACGATGTTCTGCCTCACCTCCAGAGTGAGGGCTAGAGCCAGCCTCCTATGGACTAGACCTCTAAAATCATGAGCCCTTCAATAAACTTTTCTTCCCTAAAATTGTTGTGGTCAGATCTTTTAGTCATGCCATAAACAAGCTGACTAAAAAAGTTTGTGAGGGATAAATGGGTTAATTAATGTCCACTTCCTGATATATTGGCTAGACATTACTGACCCAAGGAGGTCATTCTCTTGTGATTTGAACAGTGTTTGGACCGTCCAGAGCATTTCAAAACATTCCACTAGAGCACATGCAACCTGCTGTCTACCTGGGTTTCCTAGAAGTCCAGGTAGGCCTGAACTGAGTAAAAATGAGAAATAGAATATTCTCCCTGGAGCAAATGCTACCCAAGATCACCAAGTCACAACTAAATTATATATGCCAGACATTAAGCATTTACTTTGCATGTGAAAGTTCTGAAAAGCTTTCCCATATAGAATAAGTCACTGTTTCAAAAAATTCTGAATGAAGGCTCTCTCTTCACATTGCTGATTGTTTCCTTTGCTGAGAAAAAGCTTTTTAGTTTGACTCTATTCCAAACATTGATTCCTGCTTTTATTTCTTGCGCTTTGGGAGTCATGTTAAGGAAATCTAGTCCTAGGCCAACACGATGAAAATTTGGACCTATTTTCTCTTCTATTAGGTGCAGGTTCTCTGGTCTAATTCCTAGATCTTTGATCCAATTTGAGTTGAGTTTTGTACAGGGTGAGAGATATGGGTTTAGTTTCATTTTGCTGCATATGGATTTCCAGTTTTCCCAGCACCATTTGTTGAAGAGGCTATCTTTCAGGGTGGGAGAAAATCTTTGCCACACACACTTCAGACAGAGCACTAATCTCCAGAATCTACAAAGTACTCAAAAATCTTTACACCAAGAACACTAATAACCCAATCAATAAATTGGCCAAAGAAATGAACAGGCACTTTACAGAGGAAGATCTTCAAGCAATCAACAGATTTATGAAAAAATGTTCAACATCCCTAGTTATAAGAGAAATGCAAATCAAAACTACTTTAAGATTTCATCTTACCCCAATTAGAATGTCTTTTATTAAGAATACAGGCAATAACAGGTGTTGGCAAGGATGTGGGGAAAAGGGTACACTCATACATTGCTGGTGGGATTGCAAGTTGGTGCAGCCACTCTGGAAAGCAGTGTGGAGATTCCTTAGAAAACTTGGAATGGATCCACCATTTGACCCTGCTATCCCACTCTTTGGCCGATACCCAAAGGACTTAAAGTCAGATTACTACAGTGATGCAGCCACATCAATGTTCATAGCTGCCCAATTCACAATAGCTAGATTGTGGAACCAACCTAGATGCCCTTCAATAGATGAATGGATAAAGAAACTGTGGTATATATACACAATGGAATATTACTCAGCCATAAAGAAGAATAAAATTATGGCATTTGTAGGTAAATGGATGATGTTGGAGACTGTTATGCTGAGTGAGATCAGCCAATCCCAAAAATCCAAGGGCCGAATGGTCTCTCTGATAAATAAATGATGATGCATAATGCGGGGAGGGGAAGGGTGGCAAGAATGGAGGAAGGATAGATAGCATAGAGGGAAGGGAGGGGTGGGGTGGGGGTGGGGGGGTAAGAATAATAACAGAATGCCTGACAGACATCATTGCCCTGTGTACATGTATGAATGCACAGATGGTGTGACTCTACTTTGTGTACAACCAGAGAAACAATAGCTGTACTCCATTTGTGTTCAATGAATCAAAATTAAATAAAAAAAATTCTGAATGAAAGCGTGATATTACCAGTTTAACAACAAGAGGACAGAGGCCAAGAGAAAGTCAATGCTCTTCTTTCTCAAGCCTGCTCATCTGGAGTTCCTACCTGAAGACAGGACTGCAATTTGAAATTAACACTTTCTTCTTCTCACCGCTCAGTCGCTGGGTAAGGTTGAACAACAAGACTGTAGTTTGTTTTGCAAATAAGTTGTGGGTCGGTTCTTGGTCTGAGGTTGCAAAGGGCCTCTTGCTGCAATACCAGTGTCTCCTCCTGAGGGGCACATGGTCATTAGTGCAGTAAAGTCTGACCATTTTCCTCCTGAGAAAGTCACCCAAACTTAGATCTACCATCTCCTAAGATGGTTTTATAAAGTTATATTTTAAATAACATCTATTAACATCTGTATTTGGGAAATGCTGCTAAGTTGTATTGCTGTATTAGTGACCCTTATTTTTTGAAGTTACATTTGAATGCCTCTGCCATTATTTATTAATTTCATGCATTTCAACAAATGGATTCTCTTTCCATTTTAAGTTTTGCTTTACTGTACAATGAAATGAACACTTATTTGAAAAACTCAATTTATTCACACAAACTAGAATAGCAAGGATTCCTCATATGAAAATTCCTTGAGGATTGCAGAACAATTTTATTCAGAACAAAAAAGGAAGTTTTAAAACTTAAGATTTCACAACAATGCCTAAAAAAGATAAAAATCTGAAACTTTGAACAATTATATATTTCGAAGATTCTTATCAGATTCAAGGACAATATCTGCCTTTATTTTTTTCAACTCAGAAAGACTGTATTCCCAAATTCAGTTTCTTAGCTTGAATTCTCACATTTAAACACCACTTGACGAAGTCTGGACTAAATGGATACAATTCATATTAACACATTTGATTGATTAATTAACTATATGTAATATAAAATTTCTTGGAAAAGACAGACATGTAAATGTTAAGCTTACTTATTAGTTTAAATATTATTATCTGAATATTAAGACAGCCTTAGGAAAAGAAAATTGAATATACTTGGACATTGAGAGAATCACAGAACATGAATTAGTTTAAATTATTACCAGATGCTGTCAGCTAATATTTACTTAATGTATTTAGTTCCTCAAAGCACATTTTCAATGTCTCTACATTCTTGTATCTTAAATCTTTCCACTTTGTGTATTTGGGGGTTATTTTCCTTTGTGATTTTACTTTCTAGTCTCTATTAATTCTCAGTGTCTCTCTTCTTTTATACAGTCTGCACCCTACCACCATATCACATTCCCCCGTGGTTTTGACCTTAATCTTGAAGATGACTTCTCTGTATGGGATGATCCAGATTTGAAGAGTGTACACTCTTGGACACTGGCCTGAGTCTGGCTTTGACCTGTTTCCTCTTCAAAAAAGCCAAGTCACTTTCCAGGTTTCTTTCCTTTCTGCATCCAGTATTCATTCAGCAAATACATACTGGGAATCTTTGCGCTGGATCCTGTTCTAGGGTCTTGGAATGAATCAACGAGGAAAGAAGTCAAAGATACATCCCCCATGGAGTTTATAATCAGGGTGGGGTGTATAAATGAACAAATGAAATAAGGCAGCAAAATAACACACCTTCCATGGTGACAAGAACCACAGGAACAGGAGAGGGTTTGCCAGTGTCAATGGCACTAACTTAAGGTTGCCACAGAAGCATGGGTTGAGGCAAGCCTGTGGATAAATGGGAGAAACCCCCACAGAGGGACATGATCAATATACAGGCCAGGGGGTGGATTCAAGAGGACATCTTCAGGACATCTACTCAGATCTGAATTTGGAGAGAAATCAAGAGCTATATTCTGCAGGAACTTGTGGGCCACTTACACTAGGGAGAAGGGTGGTGGCATGGAGAAATGGAGGGTTCTAAGCAGAGGAGACTCGTGATAGGGGTAGGATGAAATTTCCATAAGATTATTCTGCCTGCTTCATCAGGCATAAACTGTGGGAGGACGTAGGAAGGAGGCCACGGTGATAACACAGGAGGAAGGAGGTAGTGGTTGGGGTGAGCCAGAAGCAGTGAATGGTGAGAAGTTCAGACACAGTTATCTATTTAGGAGCAGAGCTGATGCCTATGAAAGCATGGTAAGGGAGAGAGAGGAGGTCTCCAAGGGCTAGATCTGGATAACTAAAAGAATGGAGGATTCAGTGAGAGAGGAGATAGGGGCAAATGTGGTATTTTCTGTCTTTTGACCTCCAGCCCATCATACATCCCCAGGTAGAACTCTGGGCTGTGTGGGAGAACCACCTGAAAGATTCCACACACCTTCCCAGACACAGAAAACCACCTCCACTGTGGACAGAACTATTAGGGAGCGCAAGGTAGATATCCAGAATCAAATCCTTGCTTTCTGATTCCACTACTTTCCATCCTAGGCAATATTCCTGGGGCTGTGGATACATAAAACATGGTGAATGGCCTAAGGGCACACAGACCAGAGGCCTGCACAAACATATGGCTGAAATGTTGAGACACATGTCCTGAATGTTCCTAGGCACCATCAGCCACTTTTCTTGAAATGTCTATTTTTTGTAAATTGTTGCAGAATGTATATGAGAAAGGGTATTTCCTAATGGACATTCTTCAAGACTAGGCATGGAACCACCATATGACCCAGCTGTACCACTCCTCAGTATTTACCCTAAAGAATTAGATCATCATACTACAGTGATACATGTATACCCATGTTTATAGCAGCACAATTCACAGTAGCCAAACTATGGAACCAACCTAGGTATCCATCAATGGATTAAAGGGAAAAGAAAATATGGTATATATACACAATGAAGTTTTATTCACCCATAAAGAAAAAAATAAAACTGTGTCATTTGCAGGGCAATGGAGGGAACTTGAAAACATGTTAAGTGAAATAAGTTTACCCAGAAGGTCAAGGGTCTTATTATTTTCTCAAATGTGGAAACTAGAGAGGAAAAAGAAAAGAAAGGTAGGAGAGGGGGAATCTCATGAAAATGAAAGGGAGATCAGTAGAATAGAGAAAAGGGACCAGGGAGTGGGAGAAAAGAAGGGAGTGGGGAAGTACTGGGGAGTGATATTGGCCAAATTACATTGTTATATTGTGTGCATATGCAAATGCAAAACAATAAATCCCACCATTATGTTAAATTATAATGTACCAATAAAAAGTGCAGAAAATCTTACTTTTAGTAGACAAAGTGGGAGATGTCATTGCTTACATTTTCCATATAAGAAATATGCAAGAATTAATTGAAGCACTCTCTTATTCCCTTCTATGAAACCGTGGCTGTTGCTCTATAGGCCAGATTTAAGTTTTTAAATAAACTTTATTTTTTAGAACAGTTTTAGATTTAACAGATTGCAAATGCAATACAGAGAATTCCCATATACTCTGTACCCACTGTCCCCCACTATTAATATGATATATATGATGAACATAGAAGACCAATATAGGCACATGGTTTTTTGACTAAGGTCCACAATCTATTCAAATTTCTTTAGTTTTCTCTCAATGTCACCTTTCTGTCCTAGGATCCTATCCAGGACTCCATTTTACTTATCCTAAATCCTTAAGTGCCTCTTGGCTATGACCATTTCTTAGACTTTTCATGTTCTTTTTTTTTTTTTTTGGTACCAGGAATTGAACCCAGGGGCACTTAATCACTGAGCCTGTGAGCCACATCCATGGACCTTTTAAAAATATTTTATTTATTTAGAGACAGGGTCTTGCTAAATTGGTTAGGGCCTCACTAAATTGTTGAGCCTGACTTTGAACTCATGATCCTCCTTTCAGCCTCCTGAGCCACTGGGATTATAGGTGTGCGTCACTGCGCCTGGCTGACTTTTCATGCTCTTAATAACTGTTAACAGTTTTGAGAACTGTCCAGATGTTTGTATAATATCTTTTCTTTGGAATATTCTTGCCTTTCCCTCACTAGTGAACTAAGGCTCTGGATTTGGGGAAGGAAGACCACAGAGGTCCAGTGCTGTATTCTGCACGATGGAGCAAAACAATTCTTCCCTGTTGATGGTAACCTCCATCATTGGTTGAGGAAGTGTTTATTCACTGAAAAGCCACTTTTCTTCCCCGCTTTCAATGCTATTCTTTTTAGAAGGAAGTCACTACTTGCACTCCACACTTAAATAGTGGCAACAGATTACATGAGTAAAGAAAAAAGTCAGAAAAATTCATGATTAGATATAGTGTACTACTGCAAACCCTTCTTTTATTCACCAAAAGAAATAGATCCTGTGCATCATTTGAAATGTTTAATTTAGGACCCAAGGAAGGAGGCGGCTCCTGTGGAATAAGGAGAGGTGGAGGCAGACATGGATGAATGGATGCATATGCACACACATTTGCAATGCCTGGGATTGAAATATTATTTTGTAGAAAGTTTTTATTTCTTTTTTTGATTCTGAATGATGGCTTTGCTAGATATAGCAGTCTTGGTTAGCAATTGTTTTCTTTCAAAGCTTGGATTATCTCATTCCAAACTTTCCTAGATTTTAGAATCTGAACTGAGAAGTCAGAAGTGAGTGTTACTGGTTTATTTTTAAATCTGACTTGACACTTTTCTCTTGTAGTTTTTAATGTTTATTCTTATTCTCTATTCCCGTTCTTTTCTCATTTTGATTACAATGTGTTTGAAGAGATTTTTGTGCTTTTTTTGGTACCAGATATTGAACCCAGTGGTGCTTAACCACTGAGCAACATTCCAGTCATTTTTATATTTTATTGAGAGTCTAGGGAAGTTACTTTGGGCCTTGCTAAGTTGTTGAGTCTGTTTTGAACTTGCCATCCTTCTGCCTCAGCCTCCTGGCTCACTGGGATTACAGGTTGAGCCATCATGCCTGGATTGAGAGATTCTTTTCTGAGTTTGTCTGTTTATGGTTCTGGTATACCTTCTGTATGTAGATGTTCATCTTATTCCTAAGGTTTGAAAATTTCTGCTATTTTTTCATTGACAAGATTCTTAATGCTATGCCATTAGCCTGCTTCTCCATACCTTCCTCTTAACGTAGTCAGAGTTCTTATAAATTCTGATCATGTTCTTTTCTTTCTTTAACATACTGGGTGTTCAAGTTTGCACTGTCTTCAAAGCCTGATGCTCTGTTTTCTGCATAAACTAATCTGTTGTTGACACCTTCAAGTGAATTTTTTACTTGATTTATTGT
Source organism: Glaucomys volans (assembly GCA_020662805.1). Taxonomy (NCBI): domain Eukaryota; kingdom Metazoa; phylum Chordata; class Mammalia; order Rodentia; family Sciuridae; genus Glaucomys; species Glaucomys volans. The sequence goes on along the minus strand of JAJEJO010053431.1, from coordinate 45,137 downwards.
GTCTCTCAATTCTAGGAAGTTGATTTGGTTTCTTTTCATAATATCTATTCATTGAAATGGTCTTTTACTTCCTATGTTTGCTCTCTGAATTCATTCCTTAGATCTTTTAGCTCATTAATCATTTCAATAATCAGTTTTTGTAGTTTTCTCTGGAATTTCACCCCCTTTTTTTATCTGTATGTTCCTTTACTGGGGAACTGTCAATTTGGGGTGAAGACTTGCTTCCCTGTTTCCTCACATTTTTAGAGGTCTTGAACTTGTGCATCTGTTGAGATGCATTTCACTTCCTCTTTTTGGTGCACAGTTATTTTATCTATAATAAGTCCTGAGTTGTTAATAGATCTTAGCTTCACCACTTAGGCTCAGCATAATCCAAGTGTCAATTTCAAACTTCTACGCCAAATAATATTAATCTACTCATGGAGAGCTGCCAGGACACTGTGAATTCCTTTGAGCCATCTTCTTGGAACCTCACTCTGTTTTTTGCTATAGGAATAGAAGCCTAAATATGAGAACTGAGGCACCCTTAGCCATTCCTAGCTGGGACCTGGTCATTGGTTTGGGCTTTAGTCTCCCCTATTTTATGTATTAAAGTAGTGTTGAAACTTGAGCATGGTTAGCTTGTGTGTTGAGCAAGGTACACTGTCACTTGGTTGAGTTGTGGGTGTAGCTCAGCAGCAAAGTCTCTGTCCTATGAATGCATAATGGTATCCCAGTCGCTTCCCGGCACCTCTCAGAAAATTGGGAAAAACACAACAGCAACAACAGCAGCCAACAATATGTAGTATTAAAATAAATGCAAGGTGGCTACCATGATACAACACTAATGACCACAGCCAGAGGAATCGCAGGGTCAGTAATTAACAGCAGCAACAACAATAAACAGCTGTGAACTAGATCTAGCAGCAAACAGAAGGTGTCAACTATGCCACCCACACTACTAATAACTGCAACTACATAAATGGTGGGGACAGAAATCACATGAACTAGTTCTGAAAGTAGTAAAATTGCAGTTCATTAAGAAAAAAGAAAATGGGGTAGGGAGACAAAAGGAAATTTAAAATATTCAATAAAGGACAGAGGGAAGAAAGAGAGGTAGCAAAGAATAGCTATGAAGAAGGAGGAGTAAAATAACTAAAATAGGCAAACTAAATAGATAAAAAGAGAAAGAGAGGACCTAAGATTTGGATATTAGAGGGGAAAGAAAGAAGAGGAAGAGGAACAAAAGAAACAGAAATAAAAGCAGAGACACACGGGTCTTCAGGGGTGCCTGGTGGGCGTTTGAGCGTTTCAGACTGAAGGTCGGGATGTACCCACAGAATCTGATTAGGAATAGAGCATCTTTGCAGTAGCAAATCCACCAGTGCCACCTCCTTCAAGCTGAAGCATGAACCTTTCCAAGTCCGGAATGAAGCCTCCTGGGCCTGAGCTTCTCTCCCCAGCCTGTGTTGACACCATTTGGACTCCCTCCCCATGGGAGCAAGGCCCCAGTGCATGTCGTGTCCTAGAGCCTGGAAGCAGCTGGGCCTGGTGCTGGCGCAGGCCTGGTACTGTCCTGGCACATGCCCTCGTCCCCGCCCTGCTCCTGAAGTTCATCGATGGAGCCTCCAACACTGCCCGCCGCTGTCTCTGAAGAATCTCATGCCATCAGCAGAGCTCACATCTTCTTTATGAACAACTTTAAATGGTTCATTCGGCTGTAATATTCTGATTCCAGGATAAACTTCCCTACACAGTTGTCTGAATGTCCTGAAGGCAAGAATTTAAATCCTGACATGCAGAACCAATTCATTGTATTTATTATTTTATTTATATTTGTTAAAAATATACTATTTCACCAGTAGGCATCTATTTTTTTTGGATAAATAATGTTGTTATTACTGATAATGCATTTCTTAAGAGGAAATAATGTTCCTGATTTACCCTTTACTTCTCAGAGAGATAGAGTAATTCAACTAAAAATTGGAAGAATGACACTGAGATCCCAAAAGCTGTATCTGCAGCGTCACCATAGAGCAGACTGAATGCTGAAATAGCAGCTGCTCAGGGGATCCTTATTCCCTAAAAGACCACTGGTGGCTCTCCAGTCCTTAAGGGAATATTTTTTGGAGTGGGGTACCAGGCATTGAACTCGGGGGCACTCAACCACTGAACCATATCCCCAGCCCTATTTTGTATATTTTTTTAATTTTTTTTTTTTTTATTTAGAAACAGGGTCTCACTGAGTTGCTTAGTGCCTTGGTGTTGCTGAGGCTGACTTTGAACTCATGATCCTTCTGTCTCAGCTGCCCGAGATGCACCACCGTGCCCAGCCCTTAAGGGAATATTTTAAGGTTTGCATTACAACATAGCTCTTCATAACTTACAGTGATTAACTAGAACAATAATACATAGTGCTACATAGAGAAGGAAAATTAAATACAACAGTCTCATACATCCAGCCTTTTGGGGCTAATTGTAAACATGAACCTTTTAGGATGAATATGTATATTTTTTTAAGTAATCAAATGAAAATGTAGCTGTTTTGAGAAAAAAAAAGAAGAAATAAAGCAGAAACAGAAATAAAACAAAAACAGTCAACAAAAAATAATCAGAACAAAACAGACAAATAACCCTAGTCTGGAAAGACAAAGTAAGGCAAAATAATGAACAGGTTAAAATAATGACAAAAAATTTTAAAAAGTATCAGTACAGCAAGGATATGTGTACAGACACATCACACCTACACACACACACACACACACACACACACACCATATTGCACAAAGGGAAAAAGAAATGAAGTGAAAAAAAATTCTTAATTGAAAGTGAAGGAATTGTCTTCTGAAGTGGTCAAAGCTGTTGACAAGCATGGATGATCATTTCTTCTTGGGCTGTGTTCCCTAAAAAGTTCTGAGTTCTGGGGGTTGTTAAAACCTTCCTCTTTTTGTAGTAACTGCTCACCGAGCTGCCTGGCGTAAAAATGCTTGAAATAGCTCTCAGCTTCCCTTTTCTGTGAATGGGGAGTACTGGCAATCAGAGTTTGGTTTGGACAGACTAGGCTGATGCACATCAGGGCAGAGTTGATGCAGAGTTCTAAATGGAAGTTCATGTGGCGGCCATTGATTAGCTTTGATCAGAACTTCAGAACTTAGATGGTATCTGCTCTGGAGAGATTAGATAAAAACTTTAAACATCATCTCAGCTGGGCACATGCAGATCTCTGCTGGGCCACCTGAGAACTCCACTCTAGGGCTGGGTAACTGACCCTCCACAGGTCTCACACAGTACACCTACCATGAATGGGGTCCTCCCAGACCCTGAGTGTAATGGTGTTCACCTGACCAGCTTCTGGACTCCCCCTGGCTCATTCAATGAGCTGCCAGACATAAAGAGAGTGAGCTGAACACCCCTTCATATTCCCAGTCTGAATTCCTCTGGGCTCAATCCTCGAGCCAGTTTCAGTTGTGTCCCACAGGGATACTCTAGGCTCCAAGGCTCAAGCTTGTCAGCCAGTCTGGCAATGCTTTCTACGATCTCCTAACCTCCTTCAGCAGAAAGCTACAATGTGGCCACTTCAGTTCACAGTGTTTCTTTCCCTTCCTGCCTGTGTCACCCCTCCCCTCTAAGGTAAACTGATGCTTCTGGCATCGCCTGCTTGGCTCCAAAGAAATCTTTCTTGCTCTGTGTCCAAAGCATCTGAGTTTCTGTGTCTCAACGATTCTTACTGTCTGATATTAAATTTCAGTTAATTCCATCTGTTACCTACATCTCCAAGAAGTTGTACTATTACTGTTTGAATCCCAAGCCACAGAGCAGCTGGGAAATGCACCCTTTTCTATTCCACCTTCTTTCCTCTCTAAAATATTATTTTGAATGTCATCATTTGGGGCACAGATGCTCACATTTACTGCGGTATTGATCAGGTCATATTTCCTTATATTTAGAGCAAAATCTACCTGGCATTTGGAAGCATTTGAGAATTCAATTAGTGAACTAGAGAATTCTAAGATTGTTTCTATTCCAGGAAATCCCAGGAAAGCTTTCTGACTGATTTCTCCTAATAGATTTGAAAAGTTCTGGCATTCCAGGAACTATTAGCTAAGAAGATACTTCAAGGGAAGAAGCATAATTGAGGATAAAAGTTTATGTTTTCTCTTGCATAAACATTTTATACTCAACAATTTCTGGGAGTTTTAGCAGGATAGAAATAGATGAGATGGGTGTGCTTCTACTTCTCAAAAGTTCAAGTTTCTAATTACTGCCTTGATTTCTCAATTAAATTAGTTCTGTGTTTTATAGGTTGCACAGAATTAAATAGATATGAATGAGAGATCTGAAATACACGGAGGGAAGCGCTAGACAATAGATGTGGAATTACTTTTGCAAATTTTAAAATGCCATACAATATAAATCATTATTAACTAATACAAGAATTCAGTGACACATTTTTTTTCAGAGTAATAGAGAAACTCAATTTTAAGTTTGTAATTTACTTCTTTGTCACCTGGGACCTCAAAGAACAAGGTACATCCTAAACCCTGTTCTTCGACATAAGAACTCTGGGACAGTAGAGAACAGTGATTACCCTCTGAGACTCCTCTTTCAGGCTGCTGTTCTGTGTCCTGCTGCTCTGTGGCACCGCGGCCTTGTAACCAAGCATTGAAGCTCTGTGTGGTCTAATCAGGCAAGGTTCTTCACAGGCATCCCCCTCTGCCCTCCAGGCTTAACTGTTACAGGTGATCCCTTCTATCTAATCATCAGTTGAGTCACACAGAGCTTATAATCAACCAATAGCCAGAGGTCTTTTTCCTATGAATGTCTAAACTCTTCTGAGTCCTTGCTCGTGTAGATTTTGGAGCAGGACTTTCTACCTCTATTACATTTCATTTCGTTTAAGTTCACTGTGTCATCCATAGGGATTTTAACTCCTGGGAGGTCTCCCTGTTTATATTGGCCATCCTTTCCACCCTTTAAAGAAGAGGAATTCCTAAAAGAAACACTACAGGAACTAGACCTTTAATGAAGTGTTTATATATAATTATACCTGACTTCTTATTAACAATAAATAGTGCAATAAGGTGACATAATTAGTTTCATCTATAAAAGAAGCCCATTCATTCTGATGTTCAAAGCTAAGTGGAGTTAAGAATTCAGATTATTGTGTGCGTGTAATATTTTAAATCAAAACTGAAAATTGTGCTTCTCTTGTTCCAAACAAAAAAAAGTTTCACTGAATCCTTGTACTAGTTAGTGATAAATTATATTGTGTGAAACTTTTAAATTTGCAAAAATATTCCACATCTACTATTTAGAGCTTTCCTCTATATATTTGAGATCTTTCATTCATATTTAGTTTAACTTTTGTGCAACCTGTAAGACACAGAACTGTTATCTATTAATAAGAAATAAAGAACCCAAAATGTTCCTGAAGCATATTTGCTTACTAGCCTATGGCTACTAGCAGATGATACCTATGACATTTGGAAGACATGGAAGGACTAGAGCCAGAGAGTCAGAAGTTGCCCAAAGACACCAATCACCTACCAAGATGTCTTAGCAGATGGTACTACTTAATGTCAATTTTCCTAGGTCTGGATCTGCTCCTGGATTTTCAGGTTCAAAAGTCTAGTTTTCTTCATGTACTAGAACAGATCTTCCCCTCTGGGGCAAACTGACCGTGACCAAGATCTTCTGGAGGCTGATGGTTGTCTTCTCACTTGTTAATAACCTCTCAAAGGTCCACATATACTTCCCAACACTCTTCAAAGAATGATTCCATGGCATTCATTTGCGTTCCATCCATGTCGCCTTCTCTTAGTTCTCAGATATTCCCTCTCATATTTACTCTCTGATTTACCTAGTGTAGACCCTTGTCATTGTCCCTGTGCTTACAACATAAATTTCCTAAATGAATCCATTTCTTTAATTATTGTTGATCTGACCCTATGTTGTCCGACATGCTAGCCACTGGCCACAGGTGGCTACTGAGCACTTGAACTGTGGTGAGTGCAACTGACAAGTTCAGTTTTAATAGTATTTAATTTTAATTTCCCCAAATTAAAAAAATTGATATTTGATTCAGTTACTAGATACATTTACTAATCTTTGAAACACTTGGGCATGCAAATATTTTGTCAGCTGTACATTTTATAAAATCTACAATAGAGCTTGAATACTTCTGATATATAAAATATTAACCAGGTTTCAAACTCTGAGTACACAGGAAGCATAATATGTCATTAATGACTTCTATATTGCTTACATGTAAAATGACTGTACTTCGGATATTTTGTGTTAAGTACAATAGATTATTATATTTATTTCTGGTCTTCTTTTGGCTGTCAGGAAATGTTTAAATTGCATATGTGGGTCACATGCTATTTCTGTTGGTTGTCCCTGTTTGACCCACCCTCTACCTGCTTTAGTGAATGAAATGCTTCGAAGGCTCTGCAATCCCCCTTCCTTGCCCTTAGCCTATGCACAACGCCTTCCTGCTGCCATCTTCTCTGCCTTCCCTAGGCACTGAAGCAGGACTTTGAACTTTACAATTCAACCCTCGTAAGTCCAAGCAATCCCTCTCCCAACAGTACCTCATGTATGCTCTGACACCTCCTCTCTTTACAAGACCTTTTCTACTTCCCCTTCACAGCACAACAAAATACCTGATATAACTGTACTTGCCATTTAAGAATCAGCTCAAGAATCATACTCTCCAAAGTTCAGTAGGTGCCATTGCCTCTTCTCCAACTGGGTGGGTCATTGCCTTGGGTCAGGTTCCACTGGGTCACGGTCCACAGTAGATCTCAATGACACTCCCAACATCACTATCTCAGAAACTCAGGATGCTCCTCCCTAGGGAAATGCTATTGTGAATAAATGAAATAAACATTAAAGCCAGTGCCACTAATTCACAGTGATAAATAAAAACTCCCACATGCTGGAATGAATGCACAGTGGTATGACTCTTGCTCCTTTTTCAGTTTGGAAAACCAGCAAAGCAAGGTTTGATGGAATGCAGAATCAGAAAGAAACAAAAGTAGGTACCCTGAGAAGCAGTGCTGAGAACCTCAAGCTGTGGCATTCTCAGAGGGACAACCACAGTCTCCCAGCCAGTTGGTGTCTTGCTGTGTGAAGTAATTGCCTTGTTTCTGTATTCATGGCTATACCTGACTCTCTGAACAACACATTCTCTCTCAAGATATGTGCATACCTTCCAACAAACCCTTGTTAGCCTTGAGTTAACCTTTCGCCTTTACTACAGAGTTTGGTAAACCTACATCTGAGTCATTCCCTGTGGATTGCAAATTTATGTCAACCACACTTGCTCCACATTTGGTTTCATGTGGCTACTTGGTGAAGAAACTTCACACACATTCATGAATCTCATTAGAGTCCTCAATATTGAAGACAGTAGTTTCAATGTTTAAGGGTCCTATTTTCTGAGTAGTGTTAGGTTTCAAAACTAAAATTTCAATTTATTTCCTCCAGTTTATTTGGTAATGACTTCATTGCTGGATGCTCACAATGTGTGCTTATGTAGCACCCTGAATATTTCATCCACACAGCATTGTCACCAAACACGAAGCAGCAAAGCATTTGACAGGGTGCACATGGATGGAGGCCACTCTTATCAGTGTGAAGGACATTTGCACCCTCTGAGGATAGCATCCACAGAAGATAAAACCTGTAATACAATAAATATTAACTTGTTTATATTTTCTCCTCTATAATTACCATAGTGACCTCTTGCCTGATAAAAACATCAACAGAGATAGGAAAAGATGGATCTCAGCTGTGTTTTCAACAGAATCAACACAGAAAAACTGGCTCTCAGGGTCACTGAAGTTTAAGCTATTTATATGAGCTTATTATGCCATGATTGAATTACGTAGACATGATATACCATTGCAGAATAGAAGAAAAGCAAGGTGCATTGCTTTGATAGCTAGTTCTTAAACAATTTAATATTTTGAAGAGCTTTCTTCTATTTAACATTTCTGATTGCAGTTTTCATTTATTTTCTCTGTAATCATTCTGGATGTTTTCAAACTCCTAATGGTTTAAGACCTTAATAGGCTCTGTGATCATCAGCAGGTGACTCAGTTTTCCTGATTGTAAATCGAACCCTGTTTGTGAGGTTTTAACCATCCCAATATAACTTCATTTTTCCTTTACAGTATACTGACATTTCCCATTCTTCCATATCCTCACCAGTTGCATGACTAGCTTTCTCTGTTATATTTGCATCAATAAAGTAATAGTGGTTCTCTGGCTTTATTGTGTGTTAGAATGAGCTGTAAAGATTAACAGCACAGTCTACTGGGTCCACTTAGGTTCTGATTCACTAGGTTTGGGGTGGGAACTAAAATTTTTCATGCCTAATGAGCACCCAGTGATGCTGCTGCTGCTGGGCCACCTACCACGGTTTGAGAACTCCTGTAATACCAACATTTTTCTCAAGGGTACAGGATACTGACCTTCAAAGGTATTTGGACATTATCTTCCATCTTCCTATCTTCTAACTGCTGTCCAGAATATCCTTCCTGATTACCTCCAATGTTGAGGTCAAGGTCATAAATGTGGAAAGTTTTTAAACTGTAAAGGGCAGTGATATGCATAGGAGAGAGCATACTATCAGTTGAGTTTGATCATGTGTTTATCATGTAAAATAATCTCCCAAGGCTTCCTCATCCCTCATGTCCATCATTTATTCCTCTTTTTTTTGTAAGTCTCCTCCTTCAGCTTGGATGTTCCATTTACTGACTGATGCCAGGGCCACTCTCCTTCTTGTCTCCACACAAGACTTCCCTTAAAAAAATCACAGCTGGTTTGTGAGAAGACCCGGCTTGGATTGCACATCTCTTGCTTTACACTGCAGGCATACAGGAATTCATTTAGATAAAAAGTTTTAGTCTTGAACACAAGTTACTGCCAAAAAAGTTCTTTTTAAATACAAAATGTGAAATTCATCTATATACTTTTACCTTTTCATGCCTTTTACCTATTCATGCATGTATTTATGCGTTAATATTTTTCCAGATATACTGTTGATTGACTTTTGTTTTTTGAAATATTAATGAAAAACTTCACATTTAGCCTTAATTGTATTTTTATTCTCTCTCTAATCTCATGCCTTTAATGATCTTGACCTGTGAAGCTGGGATCATCTTATCAGATTTCTTTCACCATTCAGTCACCTTACTTAACAATATGACATTTTCTCTATTTCCTCCAATGACAAAAATTTCAAGCAGGACCTGAGACATTTCAGAGCTATCAAGGGTGGTAAAAACACCCTCCCTTCATCATAAAGGTTATATGATATGGTATCTCAAAATATGCAAAGGAAAATAATTGATCTTGCATCCTGCCTATTTCACCTCCAAGATGTTCCAAAAGTCTGCTTTTAAAAGCCCATATGAGGAATGACTCAACATCTGAAACTTTCCCCTGGTCTGCCATTTGAAAAACCACAGTTATATTTTCCTATCTCACTAATAGTTCCTTTGTGCAGTTACTGGTGATCATTATTACATATAATTTCTGTCTTAAACCAAATATCATGCTGATTTCATTCTGAATTTTCCCAGGGACCAATGTAAATCTTCCCAGCTCACACAATACAGTATCCAACATTCTCTTTTTTGGAAAATTCCACATGATTAGTGAGAGATGTCCAATGGTGATTTTATTATATTCTTTTAGCCAGTGTAGAGAGAGTAACAGCAATAATAACACTGATTGGGGCCTGCTGTCAGGTTTCTAAAACACTTACGGGCATTCTTAGTCATCCTTATTCAAAGAACAGTGAGTTGGATATCTTTTCTGGTTTACCCTCAGAGAAGTAACTTGGTCAAAACACCCAGGAAGGAGGAAGCCAAGCCATAAATTGGGGTCTTTCATCCCAGATCCCATTTGAAATGAAGGAAGGAAACCAAGGTTAGTTTATTCTCTTTTTCTATTAGCTCTGAGAAAAGTAAGTGAAAGTAACTTGAGCTTTAGGGACTTGGACACTAATCAGCTTGTTTTTTTGTTTTTAACTCACAGATGTTTATTATTTATTTTATCATTTTGCCAAACCAAAGTTTCTTTAAAACCAAAATCTTTTTCCTTGGTCTATCATAAAAATTAAAATAGAGCGAATAGTATCATTTGATATAAATAATGGATCTGGAATACTTAAGGTTGGAATTCTTGCCAGAATTATAAATCACTGATAGAAAATAATGGTCTTTTTATTACTTTAAAAATTAAACCAGCATCTTGGCTATTGAAATATTAATAGAAGTGAGTTTGGAAGGGTTGAAATTTATTTCAGATAAACATCTATTCTTTTTAAAATTTTTGTCTAAAACTGTTCTGTGTCCAGAGTGAGGCTCCAATCTGATCAGTCCTGGATTTCCTGTGAAATTGTCATCCTGTTTACACTCAGGCTGAATTCTATAAAGAACTTGGATACTGCAGCCATTCAACACGAAGGCCTCCCTTCTGAGACTCTCAGATTGCTAACTGGTAGGAGAAAAACAGAATGACCCCAGTAGCTTTCAATCTCAAACTGTTCAAATCCAAAATGTGATATATATATATATACATATATATATATGTATATACATGTGTATGTGTGTGTATATACACATATATATGTATATATACATATGTGTAATATAGTTTCTAAAGCTAAAGGTCAACTTTATTACTGTTTTATACATGTGACTGTATCAGTGGCTTTATGAAGCTCTTTATGTGTGAATCAGGTTTGCACATAACTTTATATAAAATACTATTACTACATTTATTTTCTGTAAAAATGTTTATCACTGTTTTCAATTTTATAAACTTCTGACCAAGAATAGAATGATTTTTGTCTAATTGTTACTGCTAAATTTTAGTGTAAACAATACCTTTTTCCCAGGTTTTTTTAAAATTTATTTTTTATTAGTTCTTTGTAGTTATACATGACAGTAGAGTCAATTTTGGCATATTTATACAAGCATGGAGTATGCCTTATTCTAATTAGGATCCTAGGCTTGTAGATATACCTGATGGGGAGATTCATTGTGGTGTATTCATGTATATGAAAGTTATGTCTGATTCAGTCTTCCATCTTTCCTATTCCCATCCCCCTCCCTTCTCTTCATTCCCCTTTGTCTAATCCACTGAACAACTATTCTTTCCCTCCTACTTTGTTGTGTGTCAGCATCCACATATGAGAGAGAACATCAGCCTTTTGCTTTTTGAGATTGGCTTATTTTACTAAGCATTATAATCTCCATATTCACCCATTAACTGGCAAATGTCATAAAGTAATTCTTCTTTATGGTTGAGTAATATTCCATTGTGTATATATACCACATTTTCGTTTTCCATTCATTTGTTGAAGGGCATCCAGGTTGGTTCCATAGCTTAGCTATTGTGACTTGAGCTGCTATTGATATTGATATGGCAATGTCACTATAGTGTGCTGATTCTAAGTCCTTTGGATATAAACTGAGGAGTAGGATAACTGGGTGAAATGGTGGTTCCATTCCAAGTTTTCTGAGGAATCTCTACACTGCTTTCCAGAGTTATTGTAGTTCCACAACAAGGCATGAGTATACCCTTTTCCCACATACTAGCCAACATTTATTGTTATTTGTATTCTTGATAGTTGCCACTCTGGTTGGAATGAGGTGAAATCTATTTAATTTGCAATTCTCTAATTGCTAGAAATGTTGAACATCTTTTTCAAATATTTGTTGACCATTCATATTTCTTCTTCTGGGAAGTGTGTTTTCCCATTTACTGATTGGGTTATTTCCTTGTTGGTTTTAAACTTTTTAATTCTTTGTATATCCTGGAGATTAATGCCTTATCTGAGATGTGGATGGCAAAGATTTTCTCCCATTCTGTAGGCTCTGTCTTCATGTTTTTGATTGTTTCCTTTGCTGTGAAGAAGCCTTTAAGTTTGAATCCATCCCATTTATTGCTCCTTGATTTTACTTCTTGTTCTTTAGGAGTCTTGTTGAGAAAGTTAGTTCCTAAGCCAAAATGGTCAAATGTTGGTCCTCCATTTGCCTCTAGTAGGTGCAGGGTTTCTGTTCTTATACCTAAGTTTTGTTGATACATTTTGAGTTTTTTTTTTTGGCAAGGTGAAAAATAGGGGTCAAGTTTCATTCTGCTACATGTGGATTTCCAGTTTTTCCCAGCACCATTTGTTGAAGAGGCTATATTTTCTCCAGTGTATGTGTAGGGTGCCTTTGTCTAGTATGATATAACTGTATTTATATGGATTTGTCTCTATGTCTTCTGTTCTAGTTCATTAGTCTTTATACCTGTTTTGATGCCAATACCATACTGTTTTTCTTACAATAGCTCTGTAGTATAATTAAGCTTTGGAATTGTTGTGCCTCCTGCTTAACTTTTCTCATTAAGGATTGCTGTGTCTATTGTGGGGCTCTTATTTTTCCAAAGGAATTTCATGACTGCTGTTTTTATTCCTATGAAGAATGTCATTGGTATTTTAATAGGAATTGCAGTAAATCTTTATAGAGCTATTGGTAGTATGGCCATTTTGACAATTTTAATTCTGTCTTTCCAAGAACATAGGAGAACTTTCCATCTTCTAAGGTCTTCAATTTCTTTCTTTTCTATTCCATAGTTTTCATTGTAGCAGTCTTTCACTTTTTTTTGTTAGATTGATTCCCAAATTGTGTTTTGTTTCTGTTTCTGTTTTGTTTTTGTTATTGTTTTTTGAGGCTATTATGAATGCTTTTACCCAAGTTTTAAAAAAATTATGTGGCCTGGTTATGGTCCCACAATTTATAGACAAGCACTCAAAGTTCTCTAAGTTAGGAAACAGTTTTAATTTTGCCCATCATACTCATGGGCTAGATTTCTTATTTGTGGAAGTCCTCTGATGAAACCAGAGAAGGCTATTTTTAACATAAAGACTGAAGGAAGACATTTCAGTTCTTGAAGAAAGCTGATGATCCAACTGTGACTTTCAATGGCTTTAATATTCCTGATTCCCTTCCTTCTCTATTTACCTACATTCTTTTCCTCTAAAACAAACACCAGTTATGGAAAATCAGAAAATACATAGGTTCAATGACCAATTTCAAAGAAGAAAGAGCATCATTTTCAAGATTTAAAACTAGTGAATATCACATCAGAGATTCTGAAAATTAGTTTAAAATTAAATAGATTATGAATGGGGGAAATAAAGCACTGGAATTTCAATATGCTAGTAAGATATTTGTAAATATCTCATGCAACAATTCAAAATATGTGTAATTCAAGTTTTATATCATAATGTAATATGTGACCAATGAGGTTTTTTGTTGGGTGGTGTCATTTGTTGTTATTGCTATGAACTAGAACATGGGCCCTCACCAAACACTGATCTTCTAGGATAGTCTTCCCAGCCTCCAGAACTTGGGAAATCAAGGTCTGTTGTTGATTAGCCACCCAACCTGTGGAATTTTGTTACAGCGGTATGAATGAACTGAGACAATGACTACAGCAATAATTGGTGTGAGATTTGGATTTGAACTCTTGCTTGACTTCAGTGAAAAGGTATGATTTTGAGCAAGTCACCTTCCATAGCCTTCAGTGTATTTTTCTGTAAAATGGGACCATCTGTAGGGTTGGCATGACACTTAGAGATGATAAAATTACCACACAATGTCTAGCACATAAATTAATAGCAGCAATTGATATTTCCAGGTCGGATTCAATCTCAGCTCCTTGTCCTCTTTCTGTAAAGCCTTCATTATCTTGTCTGCCTGACAATTCAGCTTCCTCTCCTAAATTTTCTTCCAAGAGGGCTGGGCCTGGATTCTTGACATATCCCTGCTGTTTTGTGAACTGGAAATTTCTTCCTCATCTCCAATCATTTGTCTTCAGATTCCTTGCCTCAGGGATGATGTCCAGCAACATCTTTTTGTTGTTGTTGATGCTGCTGTTTCTACAATGCCTTTTTTTGTACACTTCCTTTGCTGTATGCTCTTTATGATGTAATATTTACTGCATTGTGAGTGCATGTTCATTTTTCTACCTCATGATAAAATCGAAAGTGAATATTAATAGCTAGCATACACATGTGCTAGACACAAGTCAATTAACAAATTAATAAATGAATGATAGAATAAACATGAACTGAGTAAGTTCAAAAAGTTGACAAAGGGAACTTCCTAGCTAAATGTTTAATTATTTGTTTTGTTTTGTTTTACCAGAGTTACTGAGACTGTGGAAACCGTGTTTTCTAATTTTTAAGTTTTTAGTGCACCTTATGTTTACCTATAGTAGTTGGTATACATATAATTTCCTCAAGGAATTTGAATCAATACAGAGCACATAATCTAAGGTTTGCAAAACCTGAATAAACCAGAGAAGATGAGGTTCCTAATTTGGGCAAAAACATTTGTTATTGTTTTGTATATATTTTCAATACATAAAACTTTAATTGGAAATAATTTCAAAGGTAATGCATATAAATGCACATGAGTTAAATTGAGCAGTTCACAAAGACTGATGGAAAAAGAGGCTCGTTACCATATATTTCCTCTGTAACTAACTCATCAGTGTTGTAGAACTCAAGTGTGCAACCTGCAATGGCATGAGATGTGCAGTAGTTAGGTAGACTATGGCCTCATTCTGGTCTAAGGATTAATTTTAAAAAACCAAACACACAACTAATGGTCTTTCACAAAAGTGAGTTTGAAAAACATTTTCTCAGCAGTGGAAGCCTAGCAATGATTCCTAGAGATGCAGTAAGATCAGCACCTATGTTCTTAAAAAGAGACCCTTGGAGCTGCTGGATTCTGGATTGGAGAAAGTTGCAAAAGAAAGGTAGAGCACACAGGCAGAGCTCTTACAGATTGTACAGGTCCACCTGAGAGGTGAGAGGTGATAGAGCTAGGAACACTGAAAATAGATGGATGAAACAGAAAGAATACCAGAGAGAAAAATAAAAACTCCATGTTTTTCTGATGAGAGATAAATGAGCTTATAGAATCTTGATGACATTCCTGACTTAGGAAACTGGTAGGAAAATGATGCCTGGAAATTAGAAGGAGGTCTATAAATGAGAATGAGCCTTGTGGAGGGCAAGGTAATGAGAACAATTATGGGATAATGCTCAATTTTGCTCATATCCTAAAAGGAGCCAGTCGACTTAGGAGCTCTGGCATTGGAATCAGGCAGAATGAGTTAGAGTCTTGTTTTGGGTACTTGTTCACTAGATGGTTATAGGCAATTACTTCTCTTTTAATCCGTGTTTCCATTTGTAAAATAGGAGCAGTGGCAGTTCTTAACAGTGTTTTGATACTTAAATCAGATTATGCATCCAAAATGTTCATAGTGCCTGATATCTAATGTGTTAAGTTATATTGATTATGGGGAGACAGTGCCTAAGGGTCAAACCACTAATGAGGGAGGTGGAGAAAGGGAAACACATGAAGAAGAATATGACGGAGCACAAAAGAAGAAGGAGAAGGAGAAGAAGGAGGATAAGAAGAAGGAGAAGGAAGAGTGGAGGAGGAAGAAAGGATGCACAGGACATGGACCAGGTGTTGGTCTCTGCTTCTTGATAAAGGTTGAAGATGACAAAAAGGGTGGTCGGGGGAAGTCTATAGTAACTATTAATGGTAGCAGAAAGGTTACAAATAAACAAACTTTGAGGTACTATGCATATAGCACATGTGATATAAAAAGGATAAATAATTGCACTCATCCCTGAAGGAATGAGGTCAGGTAATTTCCAGTCTTGATGTTGCTTTATTGATTAGTGTAGACTTACAATTATACCTAAAATCACAGACAGCTGACATATAGTCCACTCAGTCATGGATTTGAGTGGGCATGCATAAATCCTTATTAGATGCTCATGCACTAACACATATTAAATGGATAATAATAAAATATACAGTGACAAGCCCCTCATGCTCACAGTAATAATTTTTATAAATGAAAATATTCACTTGATGAGAACAGAACCCCAAGCAGTTATTTATCATTTACTCTGAATAGTTGTCAGAAAACTACATTGTACTTTTAAAAACTTGTTCTTATTAGTTATACATGACAGCAGAATAATATTTTGACATATTAGGCCCATGTGGAGTACAACAACTTTCCATTCTTCTGGTTGTACATGATGTAATTCTGGTTGGAATTACATTGGTGGTGTATTCTCATACGCATATCAGAATGTAATACCAGATTAATTCTACTGTCTTTCCTATTCCCATTCCCCCTGCCATCCCTTCATTCCCCTGTCTACATAGGAGTACATTTTTTGTAAATAAAGTTTTATTGGAGCACAACCAGTCCCATGTTGTCCAAGGTTGTTTTGCACCCCAATGGCAGATTTAAATAGCTATGATAGAGGTTGTCTGCCTCACAAATCCTAAATATTCATCATGCAACTTTTTATGGGGAAATTTTGTCAATTTGTACTCTAAGTGATCCATCCACTAAGTAAAAGCTGCATTCTTCATGTACAGCCCTACTTATGACAAATAGGTACCAAATATATATTGGAGACAAAATGTTTAAACACAATCAAGCATGAATCTGTAATGTTCATTTCTAAAAATGTTTTAGTAACAAAGAATGCTTATTCTGGGGGCATTCCTATAGAATGAAAGTAGTTAGTGTGCCCACTCATTACAAGACAAGTATTGTCAACAATTTTAATTATCATCACATTTCAGGACAACAGTCATGGAAAGAGTTTAAGGAGCCTAAAGAGCCAGATTTTTCACTGTCTAATTTGGAGAATAATATTTCCTCCCTCAATTTCAGTAGAAAGACAATATAATTTAGTGTTCTGTGCTTTGCTGTATTAAATCATTCTCCAACCACGTAGTGCGCATCAAGTTCCTTGTCTCACTGACTTTGATTGTGGGTTGTTATTTAAGTCCTCTGAGTCCCACTTATACTTTAAAGGGAAACAAGTTTGTTCACTTGGGATGGTTGTTGTGAATACTAAGACTATGTATGCAAAGTTCTTATCATATCACATGGAACAGGCATTTAATACGTTTCTTATCGATGTAGTGATTGAAAAATTGAAGAACCTTTTTCATTCTACATGCTACGTAAAATTCCACCTCTTACAAGAAGCATAGAATAAGAGGCGGTGACTCTCGAACCTATCCATCCGTAATGTATGGTCTACAGAACAGGAAGATGTGGTAAAATCTCAGCTCATGTTCTAAAACCTAGGAGAAAACTCAGGAGGCTAAATTTCTCCTATGGTTTACCTCTTGTCTTTTGCCGCAGGATTTTTAGTTTCAGTCTGGAGCTAAACTTTTTTTTTTTTAAATGTGAAATAGGGAGAAAGAAAAAAAAATATTACATTTCTTTTTCACTTGCTAATAATAGTATTCTCTGAATTCCCATTATAGTTCATTTTGTTGCAGTGTGTTCTAGATTATTTATATTTTCAGATTCTTACCTTTATTTACTCTATTCAACATGGTCACCTCTATGAATTCATAGTGATTATTTCACATTTCTATATTTCTATTTTATTAATAGGATGCTTCCACATGTAAGCCGGTTCTCAAATATCTGAGACATACTGGAATTAAGCTGCCAGGGCAGTTGTGAGGTATTAGATTCCATCTGAGAGTATATGAACTACCCCATGGAGGATATGGCAAGAACACATCTTTAAAAAAATGGTTTGAGAATGTTCAAGGGAGAATTTTTTTAGTAAGTATGATATCACTTATAAATGATATCACAGTTTACAGAGAAGGAATTGTTTATTATGTAAGATTTCCGTAAGGAAGATGTACATGCCAAAACATTTTTCTATGCTGAAAAAATGAAATAAATAAAATACTTTCATTATAAACACCTGGGAACCAGGAATAAAACACTGCAGTCTTCCCTTATCCATGGTTGCACTTGCTGAAGTTGTAGTTATCTACCGTGAACTTCAGTTCACATATATTAGACAATTCCAGAAGTAAACAATTTCTAAAATTCAAATCGTGTGGCATTCTGAGTAATGTGATGACAATCTCAGAACCCTTTTCTGTTCCATCAGAAATGTGACTCATCTCTTGGTCCAGTTTATCTACACCGTGTGCATTGCCAAGTCATTAATTACTTTGTAGCCATCACAGTTAAAAGATTGGCCATTATAGTACAACAGCGGGTATATTCAAGTAACTCTTATTTTACTTACTAATGGTTCCAATAGCACAAAAGTAATGATACTGGCAATCTGGACATGCCAAAGAGAAGCCATAAAGTATGTTCTGCAAGTGAAAAGGAGAAAGTTCTCAATTTAATGGAGAAAAGTATGCCAAGGTTGCTCAAATCAGCAATAAGAACAAATCTCTCCTTGAAATTATGAAGACAAAAAAAGAAACGTGCTAATTTTGTTGTCATACCTCAAACTGTACAAGTTCTGACCATAGTGTTTGATAAGTCCTTAGATATGATGGAAAAGTCATTAAGTTTGAGTATGTATGTATAGACAAAAACAGTGTTATCTATAGTTCATTACCCTCTGTGGTTTCAGACATTCAGTGGGGCTGTCAGGATACGTCCCCCACAGGCAAGGGGGCTGTACTTACACTATATACATGCATACCTGGATTTGTCAAAAAACAGAGAGAAATCTCCAAAGAAATAAAAAAGAAATTAAAGACAAGACTATAAACTTGCTGTGGTTTTCATCAGGAACAATGGCATGGAATATGATATATCAGGCAGGTTTGACTGCAGAAAGAGGATAGTGACCCTGGACAAGCATTATATGGAATGTCTTGAGACTCTTACTAAAGAAAGAAACTTCAAGAGGCTATTGCCCATGATTTTGGAAAAATTCAACCATTGCTGCAGGGTGATGGCAAGAAAGTAAAATGTTATGACTGTTTCCCCACAAAGATATATAAATTCGCTTTTGGAGTTACCAATACATTCAGTTGTATGAGATTGTACTTAATGTTTGGAATTGCAAACAACAAATCTGTTCAATGAAAACTTAAAAACTAAAAACAAATTAAAGATATAGATGAAGTGAAAAGACCTCCCATGTTAATATACCAACTACTTCAATATTGTTTAGATGGCAGTAATGCCTAATTTGATTTACAGATTCAACTCTACCAAAACTTTTGATGGCATTTTTTTGGGGCAAAATTCACAAACTAATTCTAAAATTCATGTGGAAAAAATAGGAACCCAGAATAACCAAGATTATTTTGAATAAGAAAACCAAATTTGGGGAACTCACAATTTCTAATTCTAAACTTGCTACTAGGCTATCATAATTTAAAAGTCCCAGAACCATTTGCTGAAAAGATTATTCTTCCCCATTCATTTGGCACAGCAAATATGTTGAAAAATTAATTCACCATAAATGTACTCTCCTTATATCACTGATAGAATTATTAAAAACATATCAAATACCACAATGGAATATGTAAAATTGTAAAACTCTTAGAAAAAATTAATAGGAGTAAATTTTCATGACCATGAAGATAAACATTGGTTTTTAAAATATATAATATAAAAGTATGAGGAAAAGAAATAGATAAATTGGACTTGGAAACTGAAAACTACTTTATTACAAATGATGTCATTGTTCTAACAACATTTGGGAATGGATAGGGATAAAATAGAGAAGGGATAAGAGGAGGTGATCTAGTGATATCAAGAAAGAACAGGAGAAAGAGAAGTCAGCAGATGCACTGACCAAAAAATGTAAATATCTTTCCAAATATGTGTTTGTTCTAGTGATCTGAAACAAAACATGATTTATGACCAAAAAAACAGTGTTAAGGAATTATCCAATAATTGAGTAAAGAATAAGAGAACACCATGTCTTATCAATCCTTCTGATAAAAATGGTAATGTAAAGATGGTATCAGAGATGTTATGACATATAAAGAATTTTAGTGTGACACTCTCACTTTTGAGTGTCATCTTCAAATAAGATGATTTCCTCCATCCCTTATAATAAAACTTGTTCAAATAAATTTGAATTAAGAAAACTTAGGTCTTGAGATTATTGGTCAGTATGGGCATCTTGGTGGAATCTCTGAATATTGTGATTTTAGTACTTTTATAGATGTGTTTGCTAAGAAAAGAACTAATGATAGTGAGATATTCTCAAAACAGTCACAAAATAGTGGCTGGGTCTTCTGATCAGGATAATTGAGTCTCAATCTTGGTCCTGCCAAAAATGACCTGAGTGATTTTCATCAAGTGAAATTATTTTCTTTCTGAGTTTCACTTATGTACGTGGCCTAGTGAGTGAGAATAAAGTGAAATCACTGTGTGTAGAGGTAGAATTGAGCAGTGTTTTGATACACAGTAAGGAATAGTAAGCACAAATCCTTGGACAACCTTAGTCCACCAATGAACTCACAAACAGGCCTTTTCAGGGGAGAAGCGCAGCTGAGTTATTTCAGTAGTGACATTGGATGGACACCAATGCTCAGAGAACTGGCAGAACAAGTCAGAGAATTTGGGTGAAGAAGAGAACACATGTTCATCTCTCTGATGTCCAGATGCTTCGAAACATAGGTGTTACTATGAATATAAACCAGAGGGAGAAAAATCTTAAATGGATTAAAGTTCAAATCTAGAATTTGACTGAGATAATTCTGCAATGATTAGAGGAAAACTGTCACTGAATTTGAGTATATTTATCTGGAAAGGCTTAATCAAGTTTTCTCTTTCCAAGCAAACTTTAACAAATGAAAAAAAATCTCGTTTGTCAAATGCCTAAATTATTTATTGACTTGTATCAAGGACATATAGTTTAAGTGGGTATGCATCACGTCATTTGACACAGAAATGCCTTCAAGGTGTGTAAGTTACTCTGTACGTTCTGTAAGTGAGGAGGATTGAGTAAGATCAGATGACTTGCCTGGCAAGTAAGTGAGGGGAAAGTTCTTGAGTTGGCTTGAGTT
Organism: Glaucomys volans; assembly: GCA_020662805.1. Taxonomy (NCBI): domain Eukaryota; kingdom Metazoa; phylum Chordata; class Mammalia; order Rodentia; family Sciuridae; genus Glaucomys; species Glaucomys volans. The sequence goes on along the minus strand of JAJEJO010053431.1, from coordinate 24,234 downwards.
CTAGTTCAAATCCCAAGGCAGGCAGACTTGGAAGAATACAAGAAATATTTTAAATGCATCTAATATTTAAAGATAAAATATCTATTCGAATACTTTTCTAAAGATGTGAAAATTTATGTCCAAAAGACAAATTGTCTAAGATTACTCAACTAAGAACACAATATTCTGCAATTGTTGTACTTTCTTTTTTTCTGGTTCTGAGATTTTCTTTTAATATGCAAAGCTATATACTCTTCCAAATTCACGAATAAAACATTAATAGCCTACAGGAAAAGGAACACACCCTCAAACGGGTCTCCAAATAGATTGGACAGTACGATTTTACTCTGTTATAAGATAATTGAATTGCTATGGGTTTTGTTGTTGTTCTTGCCATGCTAAGTGAACCAAAAGAAAGACATACACACTGAACCAAAGAAGACACACACTTTACAGGAAAACTCAAAGACCACTTCCTCAGAACACAGTGTTACTTCTTTGTGTTCCTCACAAGCCCTCCCACAATACCCTTCAAATTAGCCTCTTTACTTAGGGCAACAGATTTAAAAAAGAACATGCATCACCTCTAAGAAAATACTGACTATATTAAAAATGTCTTGAGAAAGATGAATGACTTCATTATTGGAACAAAGAGATCTGAATAGTTTAGGATTAACTGTTATTTCTCATTCAATAATAGTAACATAAAGCCATGAAGGAATGCAATGATCTTATTTGAAGTGTCAAATATATTTTATTGGTCAAGAAAATCTTGGCAGGGTGGTAATCTCATTGGACATTATAATAGACATCCATTTCCATAAATTCCATAGTAGTCTGTATTTAAAATGTTAGCAAGCTAGACTGGGTATAACCCCTCTGATCCTAGGACATAGATGGACAAATTCTTAGTGGACTACTTTCTGCTCTGGTTGATAAAAAATAATGACTTTACGAATATATTCTCCTAAAAGGCACCCACATTTTTATGGTGTGTTATGTGTGTTTGTACTATATAAATATTGTTGCATTCTGTGAAGAAAAAAGTTTGGCTTGAGAAATCATAGGTAAATCATTTTTCAACTTTGGGAGGATGTGAAATTGCAAGGTAATCATACTTTCCCCACCATATTGCTGTCAGGACTGGTCCTGTGACTTGCATTGGATAATAAAGCATGATTGAGGAAGGGCCTTGGGGCACATGCCAGCAGATACCCTGGAGATCTTTCTGCAATATCTAGGTTACTATTTTTCAGTCTTTCTCAAGAATGGTTCATCCCACATAGGCCTGGATCCCCCAGGAAAGCAGAAGAGCATCAAGCTGAGCAGCAACCAATTACAAAATGAACAAGCTTTGGCTTTTTTATTACCAAAGAAAAAGCTGACTAATACAGATAGAATTTCTTTAACAAGACCCAAAAGCATCCATCTAAATAAAGGGAAAATGTAGGAGATTTCATTACATGTAACACAAAAAATATTTATATGAAATGACAAAACAAGAAAGTACTTAAAATAATACTGGGTGCATTTTAGTGTAGCATGATTAGTATTATCTGTGAGAAAGGTTTGTCTATTCTATGAGGCAGACAGTAGAAAATAAAATAGATGATGAAAAGTAGAAGAATATACATGTCATATCTTATTAAAATAAAGCCTGTACAGATTTTTTAAAAATTCAACAAAATAATCACCTCCCCAAAATGGACAAAATATTAATCATCAAGTCATTGATGAAAAAAAATCCAAGAGATCATGTATCCATTTTATATTGATGAATAACATATTGACACAAAATAATGGGTTAGGACAACCCCATTTATTAGGTCAAGGCACTGTAGAGTGGATGGGCAGGCATGGCATGAGTGGGTTCTCTGTGTAAGTAGTTGCAAGGCTAAAATCGTCATCCTAAGTGAAATAAACCTGTCCCAAAAAACCAAAGGCTGAATGTGCCTGATAAGGATTTGCTAATACACAATAAGCAGGGAGAGGGAAGAATAAAAGTTCATTGGATTAGATAAAGGGGACTACAGGGAAGGGGCAGAGATGGGAATAGGAAAGAGAGTAGAATCAATCAGACATAACTTTCCCATGTTAATGTGTGACCAGGGAAACTCCATATCATGTACAACCGCAAGAAAGGGATCCTAATTAGAATAAGTACACTCCATGTATGTATAACATGTCAAAAAAACACTCTGCTGTCATGTATATCTAAAAAGAACAAATTAAAAATTACAAAAAGTATATATTGGCCAAGTTGTGGTCCTCTCTGGAGCCCCTGGGGACACATCCTCTCTTGTGTTCATTCAGATTGTTGACAAAATCCAGTTCTTTGTGAGTATAAGCCTGAGGTATCTGTTTCCTGCCTGGTAGGGAATTGGTCTCACCTTCCAGTACTGGCTGCATTCCTTGCCACATGAACCTTTTCAGGAAAGGAGAAACACCTAATACTTTACTTCTAATACTCTGCCTAACTATTCCCAGGAATAATTTAGTTCCTTTGAAGGTCTGATTAAGTCATCTCCATTTTAAGTTCAGTTGATTTGGGACATGAAAATCTCTTTACTGCAACATCCAGATAGCAATATTTAAATAAATAGGAAGGGGTGTGTATCAACCAAGGAGCATAGAGTTTTTTTTTTTCTTTTTAAAAATTTCAAGTGATGGTGTGCCTTATTAGTGATCAAATACATGCAAATTAAAGCCAAACTAAAATACCACTTTATATTCAGCATATAAAAATTATACAAGTGCATGTCTAAGTATATACGTATGTATGTGCACGTGTTATTAAATTTGTCATCTACAGGGCCACTGCTCTGTTTCATTTACCCTTTACCAAGGGTTTACCACCTGCCAGGCACAGCTGAGGATAAACACGTGTTGTCTCCTCTTAGCCTCAGGTCCACACTGTTCCTGCCCACATTTCACACATCAGGAAACAAAGTTTTGAAGAAAACAAACAACTTGCCCAAGGTCAGATGTTGTGTGCTTGGAGCAAGTCTCTAGTTTTGAGTCCACGTGACTCTGTGGGAACAGGATCACCAATCGGATGGCTTCCTTTCCCCAATTCTTCTAATAGGCTTTGGAGCCGTTTCTCCTGACAAGGTTTAGAGGAGTATTTAAGACAGAGGAAATAACCAGGAGGAAATGTAATTAAAAAGTATCACTGTGACTTTGGGAAATTCTGTTTCCCTGACTTCAAAATGGGAATGATAGTTACTGTCCTACAAATGTTAAGTGGTAGTTGTAAGAACAGTAAAATGAATATGAAAACTCACTACTAACTAGAAGTAGATTTGTGCAGCTGTCTATTACACCAAATCACAGAATATACAAAGACTTGCAGGAAACATTGATGGTATCATCCCTCCTTCAGGCTCAGTGTACTGAGCATCTCATGTCAGCCCTTCCTTATACTGAAAATATCATTGAAGTATATTAGTAGTTTCGTTGCTATTGTTTGTTCTATTAGAAAATGATAATGTAACATTATGAATAGGGCACAAACTTGATCAACTTGGTACCTGTTTTTGTTTCTTCTCTGAATAACCTGCCCCCCAACCACCCTGTATGCATTCTGCTAGCTTCCTATTTCTCTTTGTCAATATTTCTGGATGTCAGATTTAAGACTTCAAATATGTTGACTGTCACAATAAAAAATCCATGCATACATTTTTAAAACTATATCGTGGTGATGAACTCACTTGAGAAAATGGCTAGCAGGACATTTGAGGACATGTGAACAGCATGGGATTGTGCATTTGCCCAGAAAAAGATGGGCAGGGCTCAGATAATTGCAAAAGAAAAGGAGAAAGCAAGAAGATGAAACTGGGCCTTGTCATAAGCTGACATGAACCTGAACTTCAAACACTAGGTGGGGGAGTAAAAAATGCTTGCTTATCTGAACTCTGTAACTAAATAAAGATTATCTAATCTGAGTTCCCCACTAGGAAGACTGACATCCATCCAAGCACATTATCTTCAAAGGTGTCTGCACTCTCCTCTCAGGTCCCACCCAGGTGCCACCTCATTAGCACCCTGGGATCTGTCAGATTTATTTCCTGTATTCATTCTACTACACCCCTTACTGCAATTACTCTGGGTGCTGCCTAATGTTGGGAGTTGAAGAAAAGGACAACTTGCAATTTATGACTACTTGCTCCAGAACTTCAGGGTTGTACGTAGGTCATTTCAACAAGTGAGCTGGATCGGGTGTAGGCATGAGGTCTGCCAGGAATCCTTGGTGAGACCTCAGGCACGTCATATACCATTGTCCCGGAACTCACACCTTGCATTGTTTCTCCTCAACGCCTCAGGCTCTGGCCACAGTAAGAAGCACATCCATGCTGTGGAGACCCTGGGTCCCACTCATGAGTTCTCGTGTCTCTGATGACTTTCTCTGCAGTGTTTATGTTCATGGCATGGAGTACTGCTGTGTCTTCACATCTGGAGCACCTTCAATGGCTGCCTCATCCGTGTGATGAATTCCTAGCCCCCTGCACCTGTCCAGTTGTTTCTCTGGGCCTTCCTGATAGCTGAGACAGTATTCACTCTTCAGTCCACACTGTTCCTTGCATGAGCAACAGTCATGTCCATCTCTTTCTGCTGACACTGTACCTTCTGTCTGCAGCTCATTGGAACCTCTTTCCTGAATCAATCCCTCTTTCTAGATAGGGGCTCCTGCCATATTTTTGTATACTTTAATTTGCCATCCATCTATTTTGGTATTTTATTATTTTAATATGAATAGAAAGATTTTATAATCCAAGTCTTAAAATTTAGAAGTCACATTTAATCTTTTAACAATTATTATGAATTTTATTGTATTTGAACTTATTTTTCCCTTTTTAAAAATTTTTTGTTTCACTTTTAACATACTTTGTTTCATTAGAATTTTTTCTCTTGTTTTCTGACTTTGACCAATTCCTTTGTTCCCATTTTCCAACTTGTTTGGATTACATGTTTTATCAGTGGTTACTCTAATATTTTAATATGCACGTTGGAGTTAATATTTAAACTTATGCATATCTTTGACCCCTAGTAAGTAAAAGAAATCTTTAGCATAATTTAAACCAATGACTGGACTTATAACCATTTCCCTTTCTCCTCAAGAGATATGTTCCAAGACCCCCAGGTGGATGTCTGAAGCTACAGATAGAACCAAACCCTGTATAGGTTGTTTTTCCTATACATAGAAATAACACAGCATCGATACACTAGACAAAGAGATGACTCACACCTCAGTTGGGATGGAGCAGGAGGATGTGAGATGTCATCATTACTCAGGAAGTTGTGCAACTTAAAACTTACAACTTCCTTATATCTGGAATTTTCCACTTGATCTTTTCATTGAAAATATTACAACTTATTCGGAAGAAAAATCATTCAACATTAATATAATGTTTAAATGACAATGAATATTTATCTATTTTGCTAAATCAAAATATTGCATATCAGAATATTAGAATATCACTTTTCTTTCACCTGACTCTTTTTCTTTTGTTTTCTATTTTCTTGTTGAAAGACATTCTTTCATAGTTCTTTCAAAGAAAATATTTGTGTTTAATTTCATGAAAACTATTTCACAATAATCTTGAATTTTAGGTTAGTGAGAACTACATTCTTAATTTATTTTTCTTTAGCACCTTGCAGATATTTGCCAATTGTTTGCTTGTCAATCACATTGTTTATACAAATTCTTCTAATCCAATTGTTTTCCATTTGCATTCTTTTAAGATGTTCTTTGTTTCTTTAATATCCTTCAGTTTTACTAGGATGTGTCTAAATGTGCATTTATGTGGGTTGTACCTTTACTCTCAGGACTCATGACTTTAAGCACTTATAAGAAACTATAAGCATTATTTTTTTGTGTGTTTGCTCTCATTTATTCATCAGCAGGTATTTAATGAGCAATTATTGTGTTTCGGATGCTATTAAATGTGAAGGACTGGGTAGTGACTAAAACATTCTAAATGTGGAGGATTAGGCAGTGACTAAAACAGGTGAAAATTTCTGCTTTTATAGAGCTTACATTCCATTGTTGGTGAGAACAGAATAGAGTGGTCTCATATTCTCTGAGGTTTAGTTTACCATGGTTTCAGTTACCTGTGGTCAACTGCAGGTTGGACAATATCAAGTGGGAAACTTCAGGCATAAACAATTCCTAAGTTTTAGGTTGCATGCCATTCTGAATAATGTGATAAAATCTCACATCCTCCTGCTCTATCCCAACTGGAATGTGAGTCATCCCTTTGTCTGATGTATCAATGCTGTATTGTATGTATGTATATGAAAAAGCATAGTCTATACAGGGTTTGGTTCTATCTGTAGCCTCAGATGTCTACTGGGATCTTGGAATGTATTCATTGAGAATAAGGGGGAATGGCTATAAGCAAATGAATCATGTAGTCTATCAGTAAGTGATTTGAAAAAATACAGTAGTTAAGGCAAAAAAAAGGGGTTTTACTTATCTTCTAATTTATGCATGTTCAATTTGAAATAGGATGTAAAGGTAAATTTTCCCAGTAATTTGGATATTAAGAACTTCAAGAAGTTCAAGGAGTGGGTATGTGAAAGAACATTCTGGGCATAAGAAATAGTCCAAAGATTTGGGGACAGAGAAGACTTGAGCTTGTGCAGCCAGAGCAAAGTGCAGGGGAAATCAAATCTGAGATGTGAATGATGGATTTGATGCTGGAAAAAGGATGCTTGGTTAGTGAAGCTGGACCAGCTCTTACTCTGGTTTATGAATTCCTGGGAACACTCTCAGGACAGGAAGCAGGAAGTGGTTTATGTATTACAGGATTAACCTGATTTCTGTGACAATATTAGACCTTCCAAGTGTTAGGAGAAAATAGAGAGACTTTTAAGAAACTCCATACTAATCCTGATAGTGACATGCTCAGGGTTGATGAAGACAGTGAAGGCTTATCAAAATCATCTCTTGAGTTATGACCAGCGTGATTCTTGATAGATCAGAAATGAGGTAGAAGAGAAATGACTACTCAAGGACTGAGGGTTGAAATCCTCTTCATCCAAAATAGAGGTAGACACATTTGTAAGAAATGGTTTGAACTTTGGAACATTATATGTGAGATGCAGGGAAAATATCACAATGCAGTCATCAAGAGCAGTTAGCTGTAAGAAACCGTAGTTCAAGGCAAAAGAATTGAATTGAGATAGTCACAGGGAATAGTCAGCAAAGAGTTAATACACTCATTCCTCACTATCTATGGGGATTCGTTTCCAGAACCCTGCAACCCATGTATACAAAAATCCATAGATGCCCAAGTCCCTTATATAAAATGGTATGATATTTGCATTTAATTTACAGACATCCTCTCACACTTTAAATTATCTCTATTTTGCTTATAATTCCTACTATGATGTAAATAGTTGTTATACTGTTAACTTCAGCAATAATGACAAGAAAAAATCTGCAGTTTCAGTACAGAAGCCACATTTTTTTAGGAAACTTTTGATCCATCATTGGTTGAAACTGTGAATGTGGATTCTGTGGATATGGAGGATCAATTATATTTGGAACCATGAGACTCCATGCAGTTACAACAGGAGTAATAAACGAAAGATAGGAGAAGACCCCAAATTGGTTCCTGGATCTCTAACTAGTTCATGGTGCCGAGATTGGAAGAAACCATCAAAAGAATCCATCCACTTGAAGCAGCAGTAAGGCAGGAAGATTCTGGGGAAGAACTGAATCTGGAATCCAAATGAAGGGAGGGTTCATGGAGGAGATCAGATTCTATTCCTTCCTTCTGAAATTACTGTGAGATATGCTTATTAGCTCTTTAGGAATAATTTTCAAGTGCAGGGAGCATATGATGTTTTGTGTTCACCCACGGAGAATTCTATTCAGGAAAGAAAGCAAGAGAAATCTATCAAAAGGAGGTGACCCCGGGGTCAGAAAGTATGTGATTAACATGCATTTACTGGAGAGCCAGGAGTAGCAGGGACTTATGTGAAGAAGCATCCAGGGGAAGGAGAAGACCCAGAGTGTCCAGATTTTCTTGCATGGTTAAAGAGCAAAGTACAGCTGGGCTGGTTAGGTGGAAAGCTGAATGGTGACTCAGCTGGAAGAGATGTGTGCAGCACATGTTTGGTATTGCACTCATAGTCTCTAAATGCCCAATAATTTGATACACTGAGAAAGATACGATCTTATCTGGAATCTATATTCAATTATTCACTGAGCTGTACTGATTTTTCTTCAAAATATCCCTAATACCTGCCATTTCCTAAAAAATAACGAATTGCTCTTCTAACCCGTTATAGCATTGCCACCAAAAAATGCCTCCTTTCATTTCTTGTGTTAGTCTTTTTGCTTCATTGAAGTTGAGGGAAAACATGATTAAACTGGAAGTGAGCTGGGAGTAAGACAGTGGCAGAGAACCAGAGGCAGCACATGCGTCCACATCCACTTGTTCCCAGTGACGTCTGAACTCAGCTGAAATAATAAGGCTGTGAGGGAGGTGTCTGGATATGCCTGGCCCTCCTGTGACCTCCATGAGGAAACAACTGTGTTTTATGGCCCATTAGAGGAGATGATCATTGTATTCTTTGAAACCTACTGCTTCATTACGTTAGGGAAGAGGAAGAGACTGAAAACTCAGAAGCTTACACATCATTTTTTGGCACCCATTTCCTGGGGTCAACACATGATTGTTCTCTAAGATCAGGAGAGAGAGAGAAAGCAGGTTTCATCCCCTACCACCCAGGAGAGCTGCTTAAGTGGCAAAGATAAGTAATGGCAGCACACAGCATCTACTAAGTGTTACAGATAGTGACTGAATTACATTTATTAGGAACAGAGGAAAGGAAATGTGTGTGGGGTGAAATGGTAGAGACAGCCAGCCTCTGCTAGATCTTGGGTCTTAAGAGAAATTTTTCAGGATATTAAGGAAGGATGGGCATTGCATGTGCAAAAAGAGTGCAAACAAAAATAGAAGCAAGAAAGGGAATAATGTTTTTTAATGATTATATTAGTTTCTAATGAATGCCACCACAAAGTGCCCTAGACTGGCAGGCTTAAACAATAGAAATTTAATCTCTGGGAGTTTGAGATTAGGGTGTCAGCAAAGGTTGATTCCTTCTGAGGCTGTGAGGGAAGGATCAGTTCTGACCCTCTCCTGGCTATTAGTGTTTTTCTGGCAAGGATTGGCATTCATTGGCTCGTAGAAGAATCACTCAGATCCATTTACATCCTCACCTGGTATGATTTGTGTGCGCCTGAGTCTACATTTCCCCGTTTCTATCCTATTTCCCATATGTCTGGGCATTTCCCCCTGGGGTTTCTTGTTCTCATTCTTCCAGTCTCAGACTTCCACCTGAGAGCCTGGGCACCTTACACAGAACTCTGAATTTTCATACTTCCAACTATTGTGCATTGCCAATTTATCATTGTTATACCTCGAATATTTAGGAATGATTGATATTTTGTCAGTGGAATCCCTTTCCCCTCTCTACCCATGTTTCCTTTACTCACCATGCCTGACGTCCATGATAACCCACCAGAAAAACTTTCACTTTCTCATCTGTATCAAAAATTATTTGCCCAGAATTTCAGCACCTGTGCTTCTTGTCAAACTACATCTAGATATACTAAAAAATGGTCCAACAATACTCATTGTTCTGGGCAGGCTCAATTAGCATATCCTCAGGCTCCGCCATTTCCTGAAGCTCACACATGGCGCTGTGCCATGCTCAGCCTGAGTCTCATGCTTGCTCATGGGAAAATAGTGAAAGAAGTCCCTGCAGAAGAAAAACTATTTTCAATTAGATGCATGATTCAGTTTTCCCTCCATTCTCTCCAACCAAATGGAAGGATTGACTCAGAAAACTGGTGCAGAATTAGGAAAAGAATAAGTACTGAAAGTAATTTGAATTCACTGAAATAACTAAAATATTTTGAGGTTGCTTTTAGACTGAATAATCCAGAAACATGTTCTTCCAAACACATCTCTGGTTAGTTGACAACTTCATATGAATTTCAAAGAAAATGCCACCATCATGCTTTGGAATCAAGCACACTCAATTCATGACATGTTTTTGTTTTAGAAGTTTCAAGATGGTGGCGTGTTCTGGAGTTTAGTAAACTTTGATGAAAAATAATAAGAAGGGAACTTTTTTAAAAAATAAACTTCTCTGAAATCAGTGGAGTGTTTTAAACCAAAGTCAATCAACAGAAGACCAGCAGGTTGCAGGTCACTGTGAACTCACATTTACTAAACATATCAGACTCTGTAGTCTAGGGAAAATATTATTTTCTGCATGATGAATTGAGCTTCAAAGCCAGTATAACTCCAAAACCATAGATCTGATTAACATTTGCTTTGACTTTCTTAAAATTACCTCTGTAGATCAATGGTTTAAGGATTTTTCACATATAGACAGATGTAACAATATGTCGCACAGAATATTATTACTTTTTAAATTAAATCATAATTTTCTTTATTGTATCAACCCCAGTCCACCAAGAACTCATGGACAGGTCAAGATTTTGCTTCTAGTAACCTGGCACAATTCCTTTTTCATAGCTGGTATTTAATTCTATTTAGTCTGGTCTTAATTATTTTAGAAATTCAAGAAGTTGCTTTATGTTTAAAAAATTGTTCTGTTCTTAAAGATATATGGAAAATCCTGGGTAAATAAAGTTGATTTAGACATAGGTGGAAAACAGCTCTGGGTCTTGAACACTCATGCGTATTGTGAGATTTCCCTGGAAAGTGCAGTTTTCCCCACATTATTTGATCACCTGACTTTTTCTTACAAAAATCTTTTCAGGTTTAGAGTCCTGTGAAATGTCTTTGGGGAAATACTATATAATAAGATTTGTCTTTCCCTTGTTGCCTTTGCTGCTATGACATTCATTGAAATTCTGTGGTCAACACCATTTTTACTTTGTTGATTTTTAATGATGTTATGTTGAGAGGGAAGAATTCCCTGCAGTGGAAGGACATAGGATGCTGCCATGTGGCTCTTGGCTATGTGTGATTTGCCTTGCAAATCTTTAGTTTTTTGGTATATAATTTGGAAGTAAAATATCAACCTTGTAGACCTCTTTGGAAATGTAATACTACAATGAACACCATCACACCTTTTAAAAAGTTAAACTACATCCACAAGTCAGCATAGTGACAGAGCATCTTCTTTCACACACAAACCAACCTCACTCAAACTTCAATAGTACTTTAACTCATAGAATAGGAGAGAGAAATCCCACAAACCAATGACTGAGTTCCATGTAGGAACAATTAGATGGGGGCATCAGGTCCCTCTCTAGGACATTTACTCCTACAGCAAAATCACAGAAATATTCCAAAAACAAAACAAAAAACCCACAGAAAAATCCATAGTGCTACAACACCTCTTCAACAGTGAATTTATTAATCAGTTCTACAAACTGAGAGAAATTGGTGGTTGAAGTTAATACTTGGCTTAAACTGGTCCTAAGTGTTGAAGCTGAGAGACACCACCAACAAATGGCTTATTACAAAAGACAACTAAATGCCATGGGACTTCTTCATAAAAGAGGAAGAGGATTCCATATCAACATATGTGTAAGGAGAGGATCTTTGAAAACATGAGGAAGCAGTTAAAAAAAAGTCTTCCTGTAAAAGTTATAGTTACTCAACAAAAGAACACACCAACATGGAAGATGATGAAATTCCAGAGAAAAACTTTAAAGATTGTTTATTAAAATAACAATGAGCTGAAAGAATATCTAAGAAACAAATTAAAGAATGAACTAAGAACAATTAGAAGAGGTGAAAGATTGTTTCAATAAAGAAATAGAGATTCTGAAAAGAAAACAATCAGAACTCCTGGAAATGAAAGACACAATAAATCAAATTAAAATTTACTTGAAAATATCACCACAAACTAGATTACATAGAAAATAGAACTTCAGTCCCTGAAAACAGGATATGTGAGATGGAACACTTAGTAGAAAATAAAAAGAGAAAAATAAAGGCCTATGATCAGAATATAAAGGAACTTTGGGATAACATTAAGGGACAAAATTTTAAAGTAACAGGAATAGAAATAAAAGCTAATGACTTTAAGAACTTTTCAGTGAAATAATAGAAAATTTTTCAAATTTTAGCAGTAAGATGGAAATCTATATACAGGAGTCATATAGAGCCTGCAATAGAAAAAATCAAAAAGAATCTCTTCAAGACACATCATAATTAAAATGCCTAATAGAGAATAATGATAGAACATTAAAAGTCACAAGAGAAAAAAACATCAGAACACATTTTAACGTAGACCAATAAGACTCATTCTGAACTTCACAATTCAAATTCTAAAATCCAGGAGGGTTGGAATGAGATAATCCAAGCTCTGAAAGAAAACAATTACAAACCAAGATTGCTATACTCAACAAAGTTATCATTCGGAATCGATTGAGATTGAAAACTTTCCATGATAAGAATAAGCTTAAAGAATTAATGACTACTAACCATACACTATTGAAAATACTTAAATACTACACAAAAAGAACTCAAGAACAGACCCCAGGGTCTTAAATGGATGAAATGCTTCAGGAGGGTAATAAGCAAATGGAATTGAAGAATGAGCCAGAGCTATGACACAAACCAAAATGAATGGAAACAATAAACATTGTTCCACAATAACTCTGAATGTAAATGGTATTAACTCTCCAATTAAAAGTCACAGGTGGATAGAATGGATTAAAAAACAAGACCTAATCCTGTACTGTTTTCAAGAGACTTATCTACAGACTGAAAATAAAAGGATGAAAAAAGACATACCATGCAAACGGAGTTTGAAAACAAATGGAGTAGCTGTTTTCATATCTGAAAAATCAGATTTCAAGAAAAAATTAATCAGAAGAGACAAGGAAGGTCATTACATACTGTTAAAAGGAATACTCCAACAAGAAGATAAAATAATAGTAAATATTTATGCCCCAAATGTTGGTGCACCTTATCACATTAAAAACCACCACCACTCACCAACAACAAAAATTCCTGTCTTTAAGTCCCAGATAGACTCTAAGACCATAATACTTTGTGATTTCAATATACCCCTCTCAACAAGAGACAGATCATCCAGACATAAAAATCAATAAAAACTCATGTGATCTAACTGACACTCTATCAAATAAAAGACATCTGTAGAAGATTTCACCAAATAACAACTGAATACACTTTTTTCTCCACAGTTCATGGAATTTTCCAAAATAGAACCTCTACTAGGATGCAAAGCATGTCTTAGCAAATACAAAAAAAAAATATTGTCCTATTCATTTTATCAGATCATAATGATTAAAACAAAATCAACAGCAAGAAAACTTATAGAAATTATACAAACACATGAAAATTGAACAATATTGTTTCAAATGAGAAATGGATCATTGAAGAAAAGAAAGAAGCATAAAAATATTCATAGAATGAAATGAGGATAGAGATACAACACACCCAAATCTCTGGGGACACTATGAAAGTGGTACTAAGAGGAAAATTTAGAGCATTAAGTGCCTACAGGAGAAGATACAGGAAGATCCTTATGCTACATCTGTAGGTTCTAGAAAAGCAAGAACAAACTAATTCCAAAGCCTGTAGAATACACGAAATGAATTAATAAGAACTGAAATTAATGAAACAGAAAATAAAAAATTATAAAATATTAATACAACAAAGAGTTTGATCTTTAAAAAGAGATAAAGGAAATTAATAAATCCTTAGCCAACCTAATCAAAAGGAAAAGAGAATATCTGAGTCAATGAAATTAGAGATGAAAAAGGAGATATCCACATAGATATTTCTGAAATCCAGAGAATCATTAGGGGCTATTTTGAAAACTTATGTTCCAAGAAATCAGAAAATCTATATAATATTGAAAAATTTCTAGACACTTATAACTGCCCAAATTGGATTAAGAGGATATAGAAAAGCAAACCACATCAATCAATAAAATTGACAGTAATTAAAAGCCTTCCAGCAAAGAAAAATTAATGGTCAGATGAATTCTCACATGAGTTCTACCAGACCTTTAAAGATGAACTAGCACCATTCCTCCTGAAATTATTCCATGCAATAAAAAGGCAGGAAACACTCACAAATTTATTCAAAACTCCTTATAAAATTTTGGTAAACCATGTTCAAAAACACAATGGTCAAGTCAGATTCATCCCAGGGATGCAAGGTTGTCTCAATATGCATAATAATTAATCAAAAATCAATATGTATAAATGTATATACATAAACCAATAAATATAACTCATCACAATTAGAATTCAAGACAAAAATCACATGGTTGTCTCAACAGATACAGGAAAAAGAACTTTGACAAAAGTCATATCTATTCATGTTAAAAACACTGGAGAAGCTAGGGATAGAAGAAACTTAGCTCAACCTCATAAGGTTATATATGACAAATCCAAAGTCAACATAATTCTTAATAGGAATAAACTGAAAAAATTTCCTCTAAAATCAGAAACAAGACAAGAATGTCATTCTTATTATTATTCATGATATTTCTTGAAACTCTAGTCAGAGAAATCAGGCAAGGGAAGGAAATGAAAAGAATACAATAGGAAAAGAATAAATCAATCCATTTTTACTGGCTGATGATGTTATTTTATACCTAGAGGACCCAAAAACTCGACTAGAAGACTTCTAGATCTGATAAGCAAATTCAGAAAAGTAGCAAGATACAAAATCAACATACAAAAAAAGAAATCAGTGGTTTCCTATGCTCAAATAATGACTCTCTAAAGAAAAAAAATTAAGAACACTATTCCATTTATAATAATCTGGAAGAAACACTTACAAATAAATCTAACTAAAGGTAAAAGACCTCTACAATGAAAATTATAAAACATTGAAGAAAGAAATTGAAGAAAACTTTAGAAGATGGAAATACCTACTATGTTCATGGATAGCTGGAATTAATATCATCAAAATGACCATATTACCAAAAGCAATCTACAGGTTCAATGTAGGTCCTATCAAAAGGCCAATGACACTCTTTACAGACCTAGAAAAAACTGTCCTAAAGTTTACATGGAAGAATAAAAGAACCAGAATACCCAATATACCCAATATCCTGAATAACAAGAGTGAGGTTAGAGGTATCACAATAACTGATCTCAAATTATACACCAGAGCTATAGTAACAGAGACAGCACAATTTTGGCACAATGTCAGAAATGAAGACCAATAGAAGAGACTAGAAGACATCTGATGCTTGTTAAAGTTACCAAAAATACAGTTGGAGAAAAGAGAGTCTTTTTTTTTTTTTTTTTTTTTTTTTTGTTGGAACCAGGGATTGAACTCAGGGACACTCGGCCACTGAGCCACATCCGCAGCCCTATTTTGTATTTTATTTAGAGACAGGGTCTCACTGAGTTGCCTAGGGCCTCGCTAAGATGCTGAGGCTGGCTTTGAACTCGTGATCCTCCTGACTCAGCCTCCCAAGTCGCTTGGATTACAGGTGTGCGCCACCACTCCCGACAAGAGAGTCTTTTTAACAAGTGTTGTAGATATCTAGATGCATAAGAACAAAAGTAAGTTAATCCCTCCCTCTCATCCTGCCCCCAAATCATCTCAACTTGGATCAAAGACCTAGGAATTAGACCAGAAACAGTGAAACTACTGTAATCAAACATAGGGACAACACTCCAACACATTGACACAGGCACCAACTTCCTTAATAAAATTCCTGAAACTCAGGAAATAAAATCAAGAATCAATAGGTGGGATAGTATTAAATTCAAAAGCTTCTGCACAGCAAAGGAAACAACAGGAAGAGGTATCCTATAGAATGGGAGAAAAATCTTTTTCAAATACTTTTCTGAAAATGGATTAGTACCAGACGTTGTAGTCACTTTTTTTCGTCACCATGCCAAAGATCTGACAAGAACAATTTTAGAGGAGTAAAAACTTTATTTGGCATTCATGATTTCAGAGGTCTGAGTTCATAGACAGCCAACTCTATTGCCCTGTGCCCAAGGTGAGGCAGAACATCGTGGCAACAGAGTACAACAGAGGAAAGCAGCTCAGGACTTGACAGGAAGCAGAGAGAGTCTC
The DNA here is from genome assembly GCA_020662805.1 of Glaucomys volans. Classification (NCBI taxonomy): domain Eukaryota; kingdom Metazoa; phylum Chordata; class Mammalia; order Rodentia; family Sciuridae; genus Glaucomys; species Glaucomys volans. Next base: position 8,176 of record JAJEJO010053431.1, on the reverse strand, counting down.
ACTCTTCAGGGACAAAAGATAACCCAAAACATGCCCCCAGTGACCTACCTCCTCTAGCATACCTACATACCTATAGTTACCACCATACATACCTATAGTTACCACCCAGTAAATCCACTCAAGGGGATTAATGCTTTGGTTAGGTTAAGGTTATCATAACCTAATCATTTGACTGCTAAACTTTCTAGCATTGAGCTTTTGGGGGGATACCACATATACAAACCATAGCAACAGAATATGTAAGGAACTCAAAAAAACCTAACACCAAAACAACAAAGAACTTAATAAATGGGAAAAAAAAAAAACCACACCACCAACACAAAACTAAACAGACATTTCTCAAAAGAAAAGTAAACAAAACAAAAACAAATGGCCAAAAAATTTATAAAAAATGTTCAACATTAGCAACAGAGAGATGCAAGTCAAAATCACACTGAGATTTCTTCTCACCCAAATTAGAATGGCAATAATCAAGAATACAAATAATAATATTTATTGGTGAGGATGTGAGGGAAAACATATGGTTATATATTGCAGGTGGAACTAAAATAAAAATTAAAATAAGGGACAGGCATGGAGGTCGGGGAGAGAGTGAAACTGGAGAACAGGGACACAAGCACAGTTAGAAGTAGTAAGTTCTAATGTTCTCCAGAGAGTGGGGTGACAATAGTTCACAATAACTTAGCACGTTTGTTATGAATACCTAGAAGAGAGGTGCTTGAAGGTTCCAGAAAGAAAGTAATATAGAAATACTGGTTAATCTGATTGGATCAGTACATATTGTATATACATATTAAAATATCACACTGTACATCATAAATATGTTTAATTACTACATGTTAATAAAATATTAGAAAACATTTATGTAGTTTGAAATGTTAACACTTCAAAGACCAACATTTTGATTGATCCATCACACACTGTGTACTTGTATTAAATTACGACACTGTACCCCATCAATTTGTTCAATTAGCAATAATAATTTTAAAAATGGTCATGGGTCAAAGCTGAAAGTAAAACAGGGACATTATTCATCTTTAAGCCAAGGCTTTTTTGCTATCCTTGAGATAAAAGGGACTGATCAGGTTAAGAGCCACGGTTTTCTAACTCTCCTGAGATGAACTGAAAATTTCAAAACTCAAGAACTCAAGAAAGAACCTGACTATAATCATGTAACCACAGGGTTGGGAATGCTCAAAAGAAATGTCTGGTCCCTGTAGAATGTGGCACCCTGTTTCATAACTTATAAAGGACATTTCTTATAAAGGACAGCAAGATTGCATGATACCATTGAGGCCTCACGAACAGACACAGGGACATGAATGTTATGGGCCTGCCAGTTCAGTCAGCTTCCCAGTCCCAAGAGTGAAATATCTTGTTAGGGAGAAACCCTCCACAGAAGCCTCCTGCTTTTAATGTCCAAAATAAGTTTAATCACCTTTGGTGGCATTTTTTTTAAAGACTAAAAGCTTGCTTCCTAGTCATATCAAAGAAGAAAAATTGAAGGTTCTATAATATGTCCCTTATGAGACAATTCATTGTTGAGGTTAATAGTATTTGGTAAACCTGATTAAATGAAACCTAGTAAATGCATAGAGGCTTTGGAAAAAATTACATTTTTTTGTGCAAAGAATCTTGTTCTTTGACACATATTTGGAGAAGAAGGAGGTCAAAGTTAAACTACTGAGATCTGCTTAAAGGCAGTGTGGAGGAGAGGTGGTCCGATTCCCTGGGGTCTAACCCAGAGTTGCCACCTATCAGCCAGGATCCTCCACAGTTTCTGGTTTCTTTCTGCCTCCTCCTGGTTTCTTTCTGCCTCGGCATCCTCTTCTGTAATATGCAGGTGATAATAAATCTTTCTAATAAGATTGATGTGACGTAAGTGTAGATGATGCTTGGGAATTGCTGAGAACAGAGGCTAGCATACAACAACCTTGCCACTTTTGGTTAGCTGAGTATAATTATCCTAACATAATTGTTACTATAAATTCACCTAACAGTTGCTATAAATTTACTTAAGCTATAGGCTTCAGATGGGTAAATCTAAAATTATGAAGTGTTGCATGAACTAATCAAAGAGTATATCTTCTTTACTCTGTCAATGGACAGCTAATGAATATTTTAGGCTTTAGATCTTCATATAATACTACTGAACTGTGCTATTGTAGTCTATAAGCGACAAGGAGCAGGTGTCACACAGAGAGTGTCCATAGGGTGCCTCTGTCCCTTTCTTTTGCTTAATTTTGCCTCTCAGATTTCTTCTCTGTGCATTTAAAATACTCCCAGGGCACTAGACTTGCATGAGAACCAATGGAGATAATCCACCTAAATACCTGGCATGGTTCACAGCACCATGAGTTGCCAGAAACCTACTAGCTTCTCTCTCTTCCTTTATCTGGAGAGTAAGCCTATAGCACCACTAATGGACTGATCATACATATTGTTTACCTGAGCTGGTACTCCACTCAGATTTCCTTAATTTTTACCTAATGACCTTTTTCCTTTCTCAGGTTTTCATCCAGGATCCCATATTACATCTAGTCGCCATGTCTCCCTCAGTTTCTCTTGTCTGTGTCCGTTTCTCAGACTTTCCTTATTTTTGATTACTTTGACAATTTTAGGAACCCTTGTTAGGTATCTTGTCCCTCGATTGTTTTTCTTATACCCTCCTCATGATTAGAGTTACCTGTTTTAAACACAGGCAAAACACAGAAGTTGGGGTTTATCTCTCACCATACTCCACCATCCTAGTGGGGTTTTCCCCTTACTCTCTGACGTGAGAAGATGCTCCAGGAATGTCTTGCATATTCGCTGTGCCAGGGCTAGAACTGGCCATTTGGCCAGGCATCCCTCAAATCTCTTATTGGAGAATGATACTAGAAAACTTAATCTTGGCATTGGGCATCAGCATGATCATAGATACTAGGATGTTATTATTTTCAAGTCCTTTCAACTGGAAAAACAAGGAAATATCCCCGAATTTATTAACCTATGTATATACATGTATCTCTAAATATTTCAATATGCATCCATATTAATATTGAGCACCACATAAATTCATACTAATGTATCCAACTCTCTCTCTCTCTCTCTCTCACACACACACACACACATACACACACACACAAACACACACATACAGAATGCAAAGACATTTATTGGGACTTTCCTGAATTGATACATTAATTAAAAAATACATCTTTTTAATTTTAAAATATCCTAAATATGATCATATTTAGATATTCTTTAATTCATTTCAATGATGTTTTGTGTATTTCTCCCAGAGATCTTATTTGTATTTTGTTAGATTTATATGTCAGTACCTAATCCATTTGATGTTTTAATTGGTGTATTTTAAATATTTACAAATATGAATACTTTAATCTATAAATGCTTTTCTACATGCTGATTTATTTTCATTCCAGAGGTCTTAAGATGTAGGGCTAGACACCCAGTATTTCTGGGAGATTGACCTCTGAGGTTGCTTTGAGTTATGACATTCTGGAGCTTTTAGATATTGTGTTCATGCCAAAAGTTTTCTGTTACATAGCTAAATATAGGAAACACCCAACAACATCGTTGTCATTTGGTATTTATTTAAGTTCTTAAAACTAGCTATCACCATGGTGTCTAAGAATAAGCTCTCCTGAGTTCTTTACTTTTTATTAACCAAACAAATGAGTCACTGTAGACTGACAGGTGAACCCCCTGATGCAAGAGCTCACTATAGTTAGGAAAATAAGGAATCTGTTTAGAAAGGCAAATCCAGGGTTTGAGCCTCAAATTTTAGCAAGGCAACAATTTTTGAACCTGCGGAGTAGTAGTCATCAGTGTTTTGAAAGCTTAATTATAAAATGGAGACCTAAAAACAGGAGCAGGAAATATAAGTTCATAGTGCCTCTCCAAGCTTTCTTGTGACCTCAAGCTCTGCATTGTAGTATTTAGAACTGATCTGTCTGATGCTTGAAAATACAGATGCTTCAGCTGCCTGCATGTTTTTATAGTCTTCCCTCCTGCCATATAGGTGCTCCAAGCCTTACCAGTGACTCAGACTGTTAATTTTCATGGTATTCTGTTTAGTTAACAATGAAAATTGCTTTTGTAATTATACAAATTTAAAAATAATCATACAGGCAATTAAAGTATAAAGAAAAAGGTAAAATCATCTAACATTGAACCATCTTGAGATAACTATCATGAACTTGTGGGTGATGATTTATTCATGCATGTCCTTATAAGTTTACATAGCCATTCTTTGTATAACACCTTCTTTTGAGTCTTTGACATATTTTAATTTTTTAAAATTTTTTAGCATTATCCTTCTTTTTTTTCCTCATCTGATCTATCAGTATCTCCAAATCCTCAGGTAAACAATCTTAATAGCAAGACACATACACATTCACAGTATTTTTCATCTAAGCGTATGCAGCATATACAACTTTTTATTTTGTTTTGTTTATTAAAAACAATATATCAGACTCACAAAACAGTATGATACAATACGGTTTTAAAAATAGATAAAAGATGAGGACAAACACTCACCAAAGATGATAATCAGATGGTAAATAAGCACATAATGAAGCTGTTCAGCATCATAAGTCTTTAGGAAAACGAAGAGAAAGATGAGAATTACAGGACTTTTAGAATGACTAGAATCGAAAGGCTCACATGAATAAATTACAAAATAATTGTGGTGACTAAGGAAATACGACAAAAATAATTGATTTTTGTCATGTGTGATTCCTTTTATATAACATTCTGGAACAAATGAGCTAATCTGTAGGAAGGAGGAAGCAGATCAGTGGTTGCCTGAGGACAAAAAGATGGAGGAATTATGAAGGAGTGTGACAAAATCTTTAGGGTAAAAAGAGTTGTTCATTATGTTTAATGTGCTATTTGTTTCCTGAGGCCATGCAGACCTCAAAGGGCATCAGAGTATACCCCTTAACTATGGACAGAATTTTAAAAATACATTTCATAACTAAATTAACAAACCAAAGTCAGTTAATATAAGACAACTCATTCTTGTCATAAGATTTTCAGTTACATGCATGATTCATAGTGCATACAAATATTTCTCCCTACTGATGTGTATTCGCATTTCTAGATTTTCTCCACTACAAATACACACATACATGCATACTCACATATATTTATATATAATCATATATTGCATTATTTCATGCAGCCCATGAATAATTGTTATAAAAATGTTATTCATGTATTCAATGTATAAATTGCTAGTTCTAAAATAGTTTTTTTTTTTAATTTTGGGGAATAGATTTCCAAGAAAAATACATTATATGTGCTACATTTTTAAAATATCACTGATATTCTAAATTGAGTTCCTGAAAGGTTCACCATCCAGTCCTTCCCCAGTAAATGCAAAGAGTTAGCTTTTTATCTATACATTCAAAAAGTATCACTTCATAAATATTTTGCCTGAGAGAAATGGATAAAGTAATATTTCATCACAAATTCAATCTACTTTCAATTAAAAATCAGTAGGTAGGGAAAACCTTCATCAAACATATTGGACATTGGATATGCTATTGTATTATTTTCATGATTTTATTTTGTGTTCATAATTATATTCAGTTGTTTGTTTTTCAAAAATCAATTTGTATGTGCTCTCTGCATATTTTATTAATTAATATAATATTAATTCTTTAGAAATATTTTCCTAAACTCTATTTTATCACTGATTTTGCTATGACATAATTTGCCATTTTATTAAACAGGCTATATAGAAAAGCATGTGTGTATATTTTTAAATAATAGCTTTCGGCTTCTTATTGTTGAAATTTTTTTTTATTTTAAAGTTTTCTTTTTTTATTTTGATACATTGCACACAAGTGGATTACAGCTGTTGTTTCTCTGGTTGTACCTAAAATAGAGCCATACCATTTGTGTAATCATACATGTACATAGGGTAATGATGTTTGTCTCATTCTGTTATTATTCCTAACCCCCTCCTTGATCCCAACCCCCATTTTTCCCTATGCAATTCATCCTTCCTCCATTCTTGCCTCCCTGCATTGTATATCATCTTCCACTTATCAGAGAGATAATTGGGCCTTTGGTTTTTTGGGATTGGCTAATCTCACTCAGCAGGACCATCTCCAACTGCATTCATTTACCTGCAAATGCCCTAATTTTATTCTTCTTTATGGCTGAGTGATATTCCATTGTGTATATATACCACAGTTTCTTTATCCATTCATCTACTGAAAGGCATCTAGGTTGGTTCCACAATCTAGTTATTGTGAATTGAGCAGCTATGAACATTGATGTGGCTGCATCACTGTAGTAATCTGATTTTAAGTCCTTTGGGTAGAGGCCAAGGAGTGGGATAGCTGGGTCAAATGGTGGATCCATTCCAAGTTTACTAAGGAATCTCCATACTGCTTTCCAGAGTGGTTGCATTAATTTTCAACCCCACCATATGCAGCAAAATGAAACTAAATCCCTATCGTTCACCCTGCACAAAACTCAACTCAAAATGGATCAAGGACCTAGGAATTAGACCAGAGACCCTGCACCTAATAGAAGAAAAAGTAGGTCCAAATTTTTATCATGTGGGCTTAGGAACAGATTTCGTAAACATGACTCCCAAAGCACAAGAAATAAAAACAGGAATCAATAATTGGGATAAGTTCAAACTAAAAAGCATTTCTCAGCAAAGGAAACAATCAGCAATGTGAAGAGAGAACCTACAGAGTGGGAGAAAATCTTCACCCCACAGACTTCAGATAGAGCACTCATTTCCAGAATTTATAAAGAAATCAAAAAACTTTACCCCAAGAATACAAATAACCCAATCAATAAATGGACTAAGGAAATGGGCAGACACTTTACAGAAGAAGATCTGCAAACAATCAACAGATATATGAAAAAATGTTCAACATCCCTAGTAATAAGAGAAATTCAAATCAAAACTACCCTAAGATATCATTTCACCCCAATTAGAATGTCTATTATCAAGAATACAAGCAACAATAGGTGTTGGTGAGATTGTGGGGAAAAAGGTACACTCATACATTGAAATATTTTCAAATAAACCTAGGATAAAAATATTATTACTGAAATTTTTCTAAGTTTATTAAGAACAATTGATATGTATGAAATTGCATATGATGAGTCGAATTTCATGAGGTTTTACACATCTATAGCTTTAATATTTTATCTTTTCTAGAACTGCTTAATTCAACATCCTAAGATGAAAATAAAATTATATCTTCTTTTAATAACCAATTAAGCTTTAAATGTCTTAAAACCTATAGGAATAATTTAAATAGGAAGGATTTATCTGAGAAATAAAATATAGACATTGTATATAATTTTGTGTGAGGACAAACAATGAGAAGTGACTACATGAAAAAGCATTGCATTTTCTCATAAAGGAAGATTAAATAGTTTTTACTTCAAAAGTAACATACTAAGAGGGATTCAAGATGGTGGGCTAGAGGAAGGCTGCATGCCTACTTGCTCTGTGGATTCCTACTTGCTCGGGATTCAAACAGCAGGAATATGGCTCTCAACGAGACTTTATATTCAAAGCACATATAAGGGTTCCCCAGTTGCCGCTCCGGAACCAACTCAGCCAGGTTGGGCTCGGCCCCGCCGCAGGCAGCTACCACCCGGGAGCTCCGGACCCTGCAGCTGCTTTGGAGCCACAGACCTGGGTCTGTGTCAGCCAGCAAGTGAGTGCGGGTCCCCATCAGTGGCTTTGAAGTCAATGGCCACGCACCGCCACCAGCCAGAAACCTCCCAGGCGGAGACCTAGCATCTCAGGTTACCTGGGGCCTCGCCGCGAATTCTGGAGAGGTCCAGCTGGGACCCTCTGGGATCGCTGACTCTGGCGGGGGGTTGGGACTCCTCGGCATCATTTTGCAGCTTCCCTGGCAAAGAGGGCACATCTCCGGTTCCCTGGGGCCTTCTGCGGCTTCTGGAGAGGTCTGGCCGGGAGCCTCTGGGATCGCTGACTCTGGCGGGGAGTTGGGACTCCTCCGTGCCATTTTGGCAGCTTCTGTGGCAGAGAGGGCCCATCTCCAGCTCCCTGGGGGCCCCCCACAGCTTCTGGAGAGGTCCGGCCAGGAGCCTCTGGGATTGATGACTTGAGTGGGGAGCTTAGGGCCTTTGGCACCAGCTTACAGTGTCCCCAGGAGAGAGCAAC
>JAJEJO010053429.1:0-71457 GCA_020662805.1 Glaucomys volans | reverse complement strand
TCACAAATATTTTAGCTTTTACAATCAAGGCTGTCATCAATGTTGAGTTAATTTTATGTGAAATGTGAAGGAAAAGCCTAAACTCATTTTTTTTTACATACGGACACTGGTTGTTCCAACATATAAACCATTACACTTTGGCTGTTGCCTTCCTCTATCCCTTCTGTGACTTGGCATGCCTAGAGATGAGCAAGGGTGCCCTCCCTTGGCTGCAGCCTCAGCTGCCACAATCTCATTCCTTTAGTTAATTAAATCCACAGAGTATCTTGAAGCACCACCCAATTCCAATTTCCAGAAGAGAGAATTGGACGGATTAGTACATTCTAGATCAGGTGACAACCTCTGGTCCAATCACATGTGCCCCGGGGGATCAGGATGAGATGCAGGAACTCTGATGGACAGGACCCATCTCTAGGTGAGATGATGTCTCAGAGAAGGAGGCTTGTCGTGAGCTAGGCAAATCCCCCCAAAAGTGTATACTTGGGATCATTGTCGTGGATTCAGCTTTCTGGATTCCCTATGAACTATTTTGATATTTCCAGGTATGGATTTACAGGTCATCTCCCCCAAACTTCTTTTGATTTCCCTATGGGCATTCAAAGAAACAAATGAAGCAATTGAATAATTGACAACATTGAAAAACTAAAAGATTTTATATAAAAATCCAGATTATGTGCTTCATTTTAAAAATAGGCAGATCTAGGCCTACAGCAGGTAGTTGCATCTGAGTGGCAGCTGTCCTCTGCAGACAAAGAATAGAATCTGCAGGTTGTTCCAGTCCTTGCCATGCATGGTCCCCTGTAACTGGTCCCCTATCCTCATTAACTTTTCCTTCCTGGCTCTGCAAATATTTGCATGTGTATATCTCCTTGCAGAAGGGTCATGAGTGCCACTGCCTGCTTAAAGGCATCTACCTCTCATGTCTTAGCCAGAGAGTGACTCAACCCAACTCTGTAGATTGAATCAGTCATGTTCCTGCAGCACTAGGCTCTCAATGACATTTTGCTATTTGTGGTCTGCTCTGTGCACCACAGAAGGTGGCATTGATAAGCCTGGATGTTTCATGGAAATTATGCTCTGGCCAGACTTAATGAGAATATTCAGTAACTAGAGCACCCTCATGCATGGCGCCTTTTTCTTGGAATTAGAGCAAAGAAATTAATGTTCTGACTGACTTCACAAGAATAACCACCTATGCAAATGAAGAAGATGGTAGAGCAGCTTGCTTGGAATGGGGAGTGGTGGGTGAGGCCATTTGGAATGTACAAAGAAGGCAACCCAAATGCTCAGTTTTTACTTAACAAAATAAAAGATGTGCAAAGCATGTACAGGTTATTTTTTTAACCTGAAGAAATTATTTTATTTTGTTTTTTTAAATAGGAATGCAGTTAGTTATGATTTTCCCTGTTATCAAACTAATACAATCTCATCATTGAAATCTTGGGAAGTACCCAAAATAATAAATACCATCCACTACCCAGAGAAAACTACTACTAACATAAGAGATTCACCCTAAGTCTGAGCCCATGGGTTAATAGCAGTGGCACCATACTGTATAAAATGTCTTTTATGAATTTTATTTCATCATAAGCATTTTCTCATATCATTACCAATCCTCCATAGATGTGATGATCAATGGCAACAAAGTATTCTATTCTGTAGGTAATCCATTGTATGAATCCATTTTCTGTTACCACAATAAAATACCCGAGGTAGGCTAACCTTATAAAGAAAAGAGATTTTTTAGCTCATGATTTGGGAGGCTGAAAATTCAGCATCAGGCAGTCCTGTTGCTTTGACCTTTGATGAGAGCCTAACAGTGGATAGCATCATGGTGTGAGCATGAGCAATAGGGAAAGGTAACATGACAGCAAGAGAGAGTGTTTTTGTAGCAACTTACTCTCTCAAGATTTCAGGAACCCCACAGAGCTACCTTAATTGCTTCTAAGAGCACAACCCCAATGACCTAACTTTCTCTCACTAGGCCCCACCTCTTAATGGCTCTACCACCTCCCAATGGCATCATAGGCATTAACAGAGGAGCTTCTGGGGGACCCTCACCTAAACCACAGTTTTGGTCATAGTGTCTCAGTTCAGAAGCAGAAACAGCAGACACACTCCATGCCCTAGAGTGGCCCCGTTTAGCTGGGTAAGAATCTCCGGAAGAAATTATAATAATGCCACAGGAGAATTAATGTACAAGGGGAGTGTTACACATGTTGTGGGGAGACAGAGAAAGAAGGAACTAGGAACATCAAGGCAAAAGGGTGCACTAGACATGGGCAGCAGCACTGGCAGAGGCACTGAGGGGTCAGAGTGTTCACTTACTCTTTAGCCCTAATGTAAGTTTCCAGACTTGTCATTTTGTGCTTCACGCACTGCCAGTGAATTTCTCCCAGTTACTCAAATTCAGCTCCCTGCTTCATTCTTTCTATATCTTGGCCTTGAAGTAGCTCTTCCTTCCTCCTGATGAACTTCTACTCATCCTTCTAGTCTAACTCACACATAACTTCTCCTATGTCCCTCCTGACATTGCATGCCACCTTGAGGGAGTCAGTTGCTCCCTGTTTGCTGCTGCCACTTGCTGTGATCTTACTTCAGTCATCACACTTATCCTAGTTCCATTCTAGAATTTTTAAATTTTTTTCAGTGCTGTCTCTCGTGTCTTTCTTCTCATGCTAATTTATAACTCCTTAATGTCAGGGGCATTGTATTAGTTAGAATTTGGTCCGACTATGTTTGATAGAAAACCCAAGTAATAGTGACTTTAATGAAATAGACCTGAGGTGTGGGCAGAGATGGGCAGTCCCCACTGATCTGGCAGCTCTGTGATCTTCAGGGATCTTAACTCCTTCCATATTACTGCTTCCCTTTCTTCATTTTGTATCTGTTCCTCATGGTCCCAAAATGACTGCTTAATCTCTACTCATCATATCTGCATCCCATCCAGCTGGAACAATGAAGGGCCAAAGAGGAGTATATACCTTCTCTCCAGAACAGGAACTTGCAAACTACACTTCCATTTATATTCCACTGGAAGTTATTCTCCTGGTTACACCCAGCTACAGAGGAGACTGGAAAATGTCTCTAGTCTAAAAAAGCAGTATTCTATTCCTAAACACCATATGAGACTATTAATAGTTTCTGCCATAGTAAAAAACAGGGAGAGGTCAAGGATGATCCTTTTAGCCTGACTGGGCCATCTGTGGATGGTGGCACCACTCACTAGAAATGGAGGAAACACAACAGTTGGAATAATTGAGTCCCCCTGTATGTGAGACACTGAATGAGGTGCTTTGGGTACTGTATCTAAAACTAGCATCTGTAAGTTTTACTTAGGTAAATAATTGCCTTTGACCAAAGATGAAGAATTTCTAATTTGGAATCAGATCAAAGCTACCTCTTCATGCACACTTCCCATGATGGGGAGCTCACCGTTTCTCAAAGTAACTATGCGTTGTTGATAGCATTGGTTTTTAGAAAAACCATATTCCTGGGCTGGCAATAGAGTGGAGTAATTCTAGGCATGTATTCTTCAATTTGATCAATGATCCTGTCCCCCAGGGAATATCTGGCAGTTTCACATATTTGGTCATCATGCCTGGAGGAGGCAGCTGCCCCTGGTATCTAGTAAGTAAAAAGGAGGGATGCTGCTGAACAGACAATGCACACGGCAACAGACAGTGACTGTGTGGGCATTTAATAATTGTTTGTGAGAAGCACCAATGTTTTGGTTTCTTACTGTCTCAGCTGCCTCATCCACTTCCTGGATGTGGAAGGAGTGTTGACTGCCTATTTGCTGGCACATGGATGTGATTGGATTAGATTGTTGTAATCACTCTAGTAAAAGGGCCCCACTCCAGCTAATGGGTTTGGTCTAAAGCCATTGCCATTGAAAACAAATGATATTCTTGTACACTCAAGTCTCTTAGAGAAGAGACTGAGTGTACAGTCTTCTCTTAGAGAAGAGACTGAGTGTATGGCTGAGTTTTTATTGGCTCAGTGCCTGGGTCACATTGCTCCCAAAGGACCTCCAGGTGTCCTTTGCCTTCCCAAAATGCCCTTGTCCCAAGTGCCTCCTCCAGCATCTATTCTCTTAGCCCAGAGCACCCCCTCTTGGGCACATCATTTCTGCAGGCTTGGCTTTCACCTCGAAGGGGGCACCCTAGGTCCAGCTGGGGTCTCCTGTGCCATGTTAAACCAGATAAAGATCTGTGTGCCCAAATCTCTCCCAACCTCTTTGCCAGAGCTCCTGGCCTTCTTTTTGGAACGTGTACAGGGAAAACCATTCATGTGTCTGCTTTTCAATGTTCAGATACCCAAGGGATGGATCAGTGCCTTACTTAATCATCTCACTGACTGGAGCCTGTTCACACTGGCATGAGAAGCAGAGTTCAGGACTGGCTTCCTGGTTATGTGACCCACACGACTGCACAGGGCCCAGGGTACATAGGGCCTTCAGTGTGGTGGAATGCTCTGCAGCCACCATCTTCAAATTCTTAGTCAATTAAACATTTTTCGTTTGGGGGTTTGGGGTATGGCTCAATGGTAGGACACTTGCCTGGCACATGCAATGTCCTAGGTTTGGTCCCCAGTACTGCAAAAAAAGTTTTGGTTTTTTTTTTCCAATTTGAACTGGGCCTCACCAACTACATAGCTGGTCCTATGTGGGACATGAAGTAAATATCATTTTCTATTGGCCATAAAAGGAAAATCCCTTTCCATGGGTCCCTGGTGCTGCACTCCCTTTGTGTGTGCAGTCTCAGTGCCTGGCTCCCATTGGTCCTCAAGGCTTCTCCTTCTTTGGAACTGTCCTACCATTCCTCAGATCGCTCCCTAAGGCTTCCCCTACTTCCCTGGAACTGCCTGCAGCATTTCTCAAGCTGAGTGCTGCATCTCTTTGCTGCCCTGTCTTGTATGGCTGAGTTTTTATTGGCTCAGTGCCTGGGTCACATTGCTCCCAAAGGCTTTTCCTCTTCCTTAGAACTGACCCTGCATTCCCTAGACTGAGTGCTGTGCGTAGCATGGGTGCTGCAGTGGCCTTCCAAGGACTCAAGTCCTGCAACTTTTGAGAACAGAAGTGAATTTTCTTCCTTCCAAATCAGATCATTGAGCTAAAAGGAACCTTTCACCAGAAGACATTTGTTGAATGAATAAGCTCCTAGCAGAGATACTTAAGAGCACTCTCATTTCTCATTCATTAATTCATTCTTTTTCTTCTTGCAGTGTTGGGGATGGAACCCAGGGCCTCTCACACCCCCAGCTTCATGTTTGCTTTTTTTTTTTCTTTTTGGTATGGGGGGTTGAACCCATTGATGCTCCACCACTGAACCACAACTCCAGCAACCCTTTCTATTTATTTTTTGCTTTGAGACATGCTCTTGTCCAGGCTGGCTTTGAACTGGGATTTTCCTACCTTAGCCTTCAGTGTAACTAGGACTACAGGTGCATGGCACTGTACATAGAGATTTTTTTTTTTTTTTTGAATCAAAAAGAAAAAAATATAGATTTTTAAAAATAAAAACAAATCATTTTCTGTCAAATTAATTATTACATGATAGTTTCTACACAATTTAAAAAGATAGATTAGTGCCCCCTTTGTGTGCCCAGCACTGGGGAAAAGAGTTAAAAATCTTTGGAAAGGAGGGAGGTCCAAGCTGCCTTGAGAATGCTGTGGTAGAGGACTATTTTAGGGAACTACTTCTTGCTTCCTTCCACCCAAACAAGAAAAAACAAAATCCCTGAGATGATCCATTCATCCTTCCTCCCTCCCTCCCTTCACCTCCTTTCTGCCTGTTGAAGGAGGATGTGGCAGCTGCAGTGGATTTTGACTTGGTCAGGGCTGAAGATGAAGCTACAAGTTTGGCATTAGATGTAAGGATGATGAAAGATTCCTGCTGCAGCTGTAGGTTTGGGTCTTGTCCTCATAGAGGTGATGGCCAAAGTGTAAGGAAGTGAGTGGAGAAGGTCCCCGAGGCAGTAGAGTAAGAGGGACAGGGCAGGGCTTGTTGTTACAGGAAGAGATGGTATTGAAGTCAGAGAAGTGGGCAGTACTCTGATCGCGGGTGACTGTGCAGAGCTGGAGGGGAACATGGAAACCCACCTCAAGAGACTCTAAAGAGGACACCTGGGAAAGCTCTTAGAGATCTTCTGCCTCACCACACATGCGAGAAAACAGAGCTGAAAGATCACTTAAATTACTGGCAGAGGGCTAAGGTTGTGACTTAGTGGAGTGCTTGTCTCGAATGTGTGGGGCCCTGGGTTTGAGCCTCAACACCACATAAAAATAAAATAAAGGTACTGTGTCCACCTACAACTAAAACAAAATATTTTAAAAAAAAATTAGTGGCAGACAAAATCAATGCTTTTCCAACAAAATATCTTGAAAAGTTCCTTGCACAAGGATCAGAAGCCTTGGGGTCTTGATTTTTGTTTGGAAAATCATGTGGATTTAGCTGGGCATGGTGGCATACATCTGTGACCTTGGGAACTTGGGAGCTGTGTCAGTAGGATTGCAAGTTCAGGGCCAGCCTCAGCAACTAAGCAAGACCTTATTTCAAAGTAAAATAAAAAGAACTGGGGGTGTAGCTCAGTGGTAGAGGCCCTTTGATTCAATCCTTAGTGACACACATATATGCACAAAAACAAACAAACAAAAAGCAAGTGCTTTGGATTTAACCTTCTGCTTGACTTTTTCTTATTATAAAAATAATTTGGTTTCTGTTAAATTATTGAGAATTTCCCCTCTTTGTTAGTGTCTCTCAGTTTTCGTATAATCATATGACTTATTGAATATTAAAATCTAACAATTCTCTCCGTAAGTCTCTTAACACCTACCTTGCCTTCCTGCTTGTTTTAGTTTGGGTCCTGAGGATTCTGTTTGTTGAAGGCTTGCTCCCCAGGGTGGCACTATTGGGAGGTGGTGGAACCTGGAAGAGGTAGGGCCTACTGGGAGGTCTTCAGGACATGAGTGCCTGCCATTTAAGGGGATTATGGCACCTCAGGCCTTTCTATCTCTCTCTCTCACTTCCTGGCCATGAAGTAGGCATTTTACTCTGCTGTTTGCTCCCCACTGTTGCCATCCAGCATCCTTACCAGAGGCCGAAAAGCAATGGGCCTGCCTCATCCTAGACTGAAACTTACAAAACCATGAGCCAAAATAAACCTTTTTTTCTTCACTAATTGATCCTCTCAGGTATTTGTTATAGGTATTGAAAGCTGACAAACAACAGAGGATCAACAATAATAGAGGATACAGCATCTTTTCTGTGTTACCTTCACTAGCAAAGGTTTTGTTACATATTATTTGACATAGTTTATGTAGTGACAAAAACATTTTTTGATTTATCAAATAAAACAGTAAATTAGATATGCTTTTCAAATACCACAATCCCCTTCTCATTTAAATACCTTTCTTCTTTTTAAAGTTGATTTTTGCATTGTTGGGGATGGAGTTCAGGGCCTTGCTGATCACTTGCTGTACCACTGAGGTACATCCCTAGCTTGATAACCTCTGTTCTTAGGGATATGCTAGATTCATTTAATGATTTCTGTACCTTTAGTACATCCCCTCGATCTGCCTGCCCCCCATGTTAGTTAGGGATGATTTTAGCTGCAAGTAAAGAATCCCCCTTGACAGTGACTTAAGGAAAAAAACACATTTCATTTTTTTTTCCATGCTAACAAGTCTGGAGGGAGAAGATTCCAGGGTTGGTTTACCAGTTCAGTGATAAGAGGTTTTCTTGGCATTTCCCTGAGGACCCCAGAATGACTGCCATAGCTCCAAACATCACTATTTCACTTCCTTTCAGGAAGAAGGGAACATGTGGGAAAGAATGCTTTTTCTTATTTTGCTCCTTTGTCAGAGATGAAGAACTTCCCTGAACCCCACCTCTTGGCTACAGTTGTGTCTCATGGCCACTCCTAGATCAACCACTGGCAAAGAGAAACTAGATTACTATATTCAGCTTAGACAAATTAGGATGGATTCCACTTTCTAGAACATGTGCAAAATAAGACTTTAATAAATTATTTACCTACCTTGTTTTGGCCAGACTCCCTCACTAGAATGTTACTTCATGTGGGTGGATATTTTTGTCTTATTTCATTCACTGCTGTATCCCCAACATCTAGAACAATGCCAGGAATTCAATAAAAAGTCATTGAATAAATGAGGAAGAAGGTACATGCTAGTGAGGTAGGTCACCAGCAGTGTCACTGCCCCTGACAGCATACAACTCTAGCTTGATTAACACAGTGCTACCAAGTGACTGCTGATTACCAAATCTCTGACCTTGATCCTTATATCTTTTCTCCCAGGGAGTGAGCCATAGCTGGAAACTGCCCTTGTGCCAATGACCCTTCCCAATTCCTCCTGTGTCTTTGAAGACAAGATGTGTGAGGGGAACAAGACCACCATGGTCAGCCCCCAGTTGATGCCCTTGGTGGTGGTCCTGAGCAGCATCTCCCTGGTCACAGTGGTACTCAACCTGCTGGTACTGTATGCTATACGGAGCGAGCGGAAACTGCATACTGTGGGGAACCTGTACATCGTTAGCCTCTCTGTGGCAGACCTGATTGTGGGCGCTGTGGTCATGCCCATGAACATCTTGTACCTCCTCATGAGCAAATGGAACCTGGGTCGCCCTCTCTGCCTCTTCTGGCTTTCCATGGACTATGTGGCTAGCACGGCATCCATTTTCAGTGTCTTCATCTTATGCATTGATCGCTACCGCTCTGTCCAGCAGCCCCTCAGGTACCTGAAGTATCGCACCAAGACCCGGGCATCGGCCACCATCTTGGGGGCCTGGTTTCTCTCCTTTCTATGGGTCATTCCCATCCTAGGCTGGCATCACTTCATGTCCCGCACCTCAGGGCCCCGGGAGGACAAGTGTGAGACGGACTTCTACGATGTTACCTGGTTCAAGATCATGACTGCCATCATCAATTTCTACCTGCCCACATTACTCATGCTCTGGTTCTATTTGAAGATCTACAAGGCTGTACGACGACACTGTCAGCACCGGGAGCTCATCAACGGATCCCTTCCTACTTTTTTGGAAATTAAAGAGAAGCCAGAGAATCTCAAGGTGGGCACCAGAAAATCAGAGAAGGAGTCTCCTGAGGAGGCTCTGAAAAGGGAGTCAAAAGATGCCAGTGGTGTACCTGTTTTGAAACCATCATCCCTGGACACCGAGGAGAGAAAATCTCCAGATGCCTTGAGCCAAGAGGAAGATGGAGAAGCAGCCAAACTCCCCTGCTTCCCACTTGATCTTGTGCAGACACAGTCTGTGGCAGAGGGAGATGGCAGGGACTGCGAACCTGTGGACGAGAGGGAGAGCCAGCTCAAGATGGAAGGGCAGAGCCTGAACACCCATCGAGTCAGTGAGATGTCAGTGGATCACATGTTAGTCGAGAGCCAGTCCATCGGCCGCCCGACAGACTCAGAGACCAGCATGGAGCCAGCGCTGGGCAGAGACAAATTGAGAAGTGGGTCCAGCCCAGGCCTGGACTACATCAAGTTCACGTGGAAGAGGCTCCGCTCCCATTCGAGACAGTATGTCTCTGGTTTGCATGTGAACCGCGAACGGAAGGCTGCCAAACAGTTGGGTTTCATCATGGCAGCCTTCATCCTTTGCTGGATTCCCTACTTCATCTTTTTCATGGTCATTGCCTTCTGCACAAGCTGCTGCAATGAACATGTGCACATGTTCACCATCTGGCTGGGCTACATCAACTCCACGCTGAACCCCCTCATCTACCCCTTATGCAATGAGAACTTCAAGAAGACATTCAAGAAAATTCTGCACATTCGCTCATAAGGAAGGCACCAAGAGGTTGTGACAAAATGATACTTGATGTCCAAGAGGGAGATGGAGGAGGAAAGCCTGGGCACTGCTGAGCACCTGAGCTTTCTGGAAAGGAGTCAAAACCAGTCTTAGGGTCTGTGTAGTGTGGAAAAGTTCTCAGGTACTGTGGGAAGAACAGCAGATGGTGGTGGTCAGTGCAAAGATTGTACTTGGAGTAGAAAGCAGAATATTTGCAAGAGAACAAAATCTGGGTGGAGCTGAGCTGTCCTGTTTCTCAGGGAAAAGTGGGAGTCTCTGACTCTCATTGTAATTTGAGTTTTCAGACTGGAATTAATTGGTAACTGACGGGACACTGGAGATCCGCTGGAGAGTTAAGACTCACTGCAACAGAGCTAGATGTCTGTGCAGAGACATGCAAATAACTGCTGCCCCATTCTACGGGTCACCTGGAGAGGCATGACAGCTTTTCCCTTATGGCTGCCACTTCTCAGAACAACTCTGTTCTGAGCCCTTTCTGTAGCTTTCTCCAGAACCAAGGTCTGATCCACGTTGGAGATTCTGCCTTACTCTTTCTCACTCACGCATGTTGTAGAGTTGATAGGACATTATGCAGCTTCCCTGTCCATCATTTTCAATTCCAAATTCCTTCTGGCTCTTAAAAGCATGGTGACAAAAGCTGCCCTCAAAAGAAAGAGAAAGAAAATGTTCTGGAGTGAGTGTGTGTTAAAAGCAAAACAAGGGGCTGGGATTGTGGCTCAGTGGTAGAGCACTTGCCTAGCACATGTGAGGCACACAAGAGGCACTGGGTTTGAGTCTCAGCACCACATACACATAAATAAAATAAAAATTCATCAACAATTTAAAAAATTTTTTAAAAAGCAAAACAAAACAAAAGAGTAGGAGCAAGAAAGCCATATTTCTTGAGGGCTAGACTAGGTTTACCTCGTGGAAGTCCTATGACACCACAACGGTTCCAGTTCTCAGAGGAGCAAATGGCAGTGTATCAAGGTGAAATGATGTGCCCAAGATCACATAGCTAATTATGTGAGGAAGTTAGAATGAAAAACCATGGGGTTCCAGCTCACTGTAACACATTTTTTCCAAAAGGCAAAAATGCATCCTGTTAAGTGTACACACACACACACACACACACAAACACACAATATTCCCAAGAGTGACAACAATTTCCAAAATAATATGTTGAGAGGAAGAACGGCTGACATGGAACACATCTATGGCTGCAGGTGACCCTTTGAAAGGACTGTGCTTTTTTTATCTGAGTCCAAAAGTCATCATGTTCTTTTATACTTACATGTGTTAATTAAAAAATACCAAAGGCATGGGAACATACAGTTATATTTGATGTTTATGTTGTAGTCTGGTTGTTATTTACATTTTAAAACTTAACACTAAAGCTTAATATGTGTAACAAATGGGGATGCTTGTATAAGCTTGTCTTCTGTCTTGTGTTTGCATGATCCATTAAAATGAGATATTTTTACCTACCTAAAATATGATGTTTTACAGGATACTGTTTTTTTAATTTATTTCTACCTTTCTGAATATGTTGAATGAATAAATATTGAAATGTACTGTGGAATGTTACAAGACTTGATAGAGGGTTTCTGGTCAACATTTGTGAATGTCTTTCAAAAAGGACTTAAGTTTTATAAGAAGATTCAATCTTACTCTACTTTGCATTCTGGAATGTTCTTCTTGCTCCAAATTGTGGGAGCTTCAGGGACTTTGTTCCTGGTTTCAGAAGCTGCAACAGGTCCACTTCCAGCTTAGAAATCATTTTCCAGAAGACTCGTGAGAGAGACAAATGAGATTGCTCCCCAAGGTCCTCTGGAGCAGAGAACACTTAAAAGGAACACTCCACATAGACAAGTGGCTAAGTGCCCGTTGTTTATGGTGAAGAACAATCCAGACAGCCAGTGGAAAGACATGCTTAGGAGCTCTGATTTTTGGGGTCAAAGAGACCTGGATTTGAGTCTGACAAGAACAAAAAGGGGTCAATAAATACATATGGTCAGAATCAAGGAACAAGTTCCATGCATTATTATTTTCAGTGTCTCTGGTGCTTGCATAGTCTCTGGTTTACAGAGGACATATGTATAAATTTTAAAAACACATTGAGCACATACCAGGTGCCAGACTTTGTGCTTTACTGTAACTTTAACAATATCCTTGTGAGTGAGATTTCCTTGTACACACAGGGAAACCTAAACCCTTTGTATTCCTGTCTGAACCATTGAATCAGTTTTTAAATTCATGAAAGGCATTGGACTATGGCACAGAGATAACTCAGCTCAAGCCTATTAGGAAAGAATCAGTGACTGATGGATTAAACATGAAATTAGACTTTCTGCCTTAAATAGTAAAATAAATACCTCCTACCAGAAAGTCATTATAGAGAATTTGATTGTTACTGAGAATCTTGCAGACTCAGAAACTCCTTCATGATTCTTTTCATGGACTTAAAATGTGATCAACTTCAAGCCAATTCTTTGACCAAATTGTCAAATTTACAATTTACCAAATATTGGCTACTTTATATATGTTTTTATATTAGTCTGCTTTTCATTACTGTAACAGAATATCTGAGACAGGCTACTTTATAAATTAAAGATTTTTATGGTGACTTATAAACCTCTGGAGGTGCAAGGTCCAAACAGCATGGCACAAATTTTGATGCAGATCTCCCTTGGTTGCATCACATTATGGTGGATGAAAAGGAAAAGCATAGAGAGTGAGGAAATTTCCTCTAGAATGCTACCATTGACCTCTATTACTGTTTTCACTGTCTAGGAATATCAGTTTAGAAATTCAAAACGGGGAGTAAGAATCATCCTATGTCCACTTCTCCAATCAGTGTTGGGGGGTGAAGGCTGTGATGGCAAAGGCTGGTATGGCATATGTGGTTACAAAATGGCTGGAGACAATTCCCAGAGAAGTGGGAATCACTGTATCCTGGGCAGAAACTCCAAAATGCGCTTATTAGAACTCAAAGTCCAGGAGGGAAACAAACTTACGAAGAATTAGCTTCAACCCAGGCTTATGTGTGCTCAATTCAGTGAAGCCAAGAGGGATGTATCAACCATATTTTCTGATAGTGTTAACACTAGGGCGGAGGCCTACCAAAAAGAGTAGGTAGTCTTGGAGAACCCCCTTCTTCACCTTGATTCTTATCATGCCAGAGTTGCTCAGAGTAATAGACATGAGTTTATTAGAAGGGATAGGATAAAGGAAAAAGGGACATGCTCAAGGGACAGAGTGGGTACTCTCAGGAGGAAGACAGTGTGCCCCTCTTGCCCGCTAGTTTTATTGGGGGACCCAGGGAAGTTTCCATAGAGTCCCACCCAAGTTCACTTCTTGAATTTTGACTGACAGTAGACTGACATCAGATTCTCAAGTCCCTACTGCACAAGACAACTCTAGGCCACTTTGACCCACGATGACTGGTTCTAATCTGTTCTTACCGATTTTAGGGTTAGGAGAACTTTTCCTTATTTGCCTGAGTTCTGGGAATCTGGTCTCTGTGGAGGGTCATCAGATTCTCCCCT
The DNA here is from genome assembly GCA_020662805.1 of Glaucomys volans. NCBI lineage: Eukaryota > Metazoa > Chordata > Mammalia > Rodentia > Sciuridae > Glaucomys > Glaucomys volans. Next base: position 58,082 of record JAJEJO010053429.1, on the reverse strand, counting down.
TCAGGGTAACTTGTATTCTCACTGGCATTTTGGGCCTGCATTTCTACAGGTAACAGGTAGTTTGCTGAGGAATGTGACACATGTTGTCATCTTAAGCCAGTCAGGGCTTCAGGTAAATTTTTTTCAAGAGAAAGCATGTGGGGGTCAGCACAGTTGTCTCAGTTTTAGAATTATTCCCTTAATCTCTTGTTACTACCACTCATGTCTATCTGTTCCCTATCAATAGGAGGTGACATTCCTACTGATTTTGTGTGTGTGTGTGTGTGTGTGTGTGTGTGTGTTTCTATGTTGCCCAGGCTGGCCTCAAACTCCTGGGCTCAAGTGATCCTCCTGTCTCAGTCTCTGGGAAAGCTCTGATTATAGGCCACCTCACCCAGCTCTGTCAAAACATATTACTCTCCTGACCCAAAAGCCCTTTAACTTTTTGGGAAGCTGCTTAAATTTTCCTGGCCTCTGCTCTTTCACATGTAAAATGGGAATAATAATAAAACATCAACCTTGGAGGACTAGAGATATGAAACCCTGAAAGCATGATGGATGATAAATAATAGTCATTGTTTGCATTATTGTGAGTCTATAGAGCTGTATTAGCCACTTTGTAAAAGACCACGTAGGCCAGATTGAGAAGTGCATCATGTTCACAGTCCTGTCTTCAGCATCCACCCAGTGCTTCACACATACTATATACGAAACAAATAATTTAGAATGAATAACTTTATCCCACTGACAGCTGTGTGCTCGGAAAATAATAACAGATTTCCGAAAGAGCAGGTTGGTTATTGTCAATCTTCATTGGCCTTTACCCTTTAAAATTTTCATCTCCTTTGCCTTCACACCTGCCTCTCAAATGGTCCCTGTACTACTAGTCTGAGGCAGCTCATCGCCCCCATTCTAGAAGATGCTGGAGGGGATGATAATTTGTCATCCTCTGAAATCAAGAGATTCCACGGATCTTTGTGTGTGTGTGTGTGTGTGTAAAAGGCTGACGGGCATATAGACATTCCCACAGCCAGAGAGAGTCCTTCGTCACCACACTCATCCAGGGACCTCACCCACATCCTGATGCCCCGCCTTCCTATGACTCCAGCTCCTCCCATCCAAGCAGGTGCTAGGGGCGCATTTCCCTGAGCCGGCCGAGGGTCCTTGCGCATGCGCATAAATCTCCCCCGCGCTGGGGGCGGGGCCGTGTGCGTCATCCGGGCGCGCGCTGAGGATGATGCTGTGGTTGCCGGAAGTTGAGCGGCGGTAAGTAAGCCGCGGCTGCTGAGGGAGGAGTGGGCGCCTGCGGGGTCGGTTTTGGAGTCCTGGAGAGAAGGGGCGAGCTCGGCAGCGAGGGAGGGTCACTGCGGGTTTCAGAATCCACCTGCGCCCGCCTCAAAGCGGTCCTCCCACCTCCGAGGAGTTACTGATAACGCTTGTCGCTCTTCCTCTGCAGCCACGTCCCCTCACACTGGTTCAGTCCGGGGTCTTCTGACTAGGAAACTTCTGCCTATTTCCCAAGTCAGTCCCCCTTCTCTACTCTAGCAGGGAGTGCTCGGAATCCCGTGTTAGAACACGGAAGCTGAATCGTAAGGGTTCTCGTCCTGACTGCTCAGATTTGCTGTTACTCTGAACTTTTCTCCCCTTTCTGCCCTCCTCTGTGAGGTGGGAGGAATCATACGTTATTTGTTAAATGAAGTTAAACTAAGTCTACTCTAAATGTTTTTTTTTTTTTTCTCCTCCCATCCCTTTTTTTTTTTTTTTTTTTTTTTTTTTTGCAATACAGGGGATGGAACCCAGGGCCTGGCACGTGCCAGGCAAGTGCTCTACCATTGAGCTACATCCCTGCCCCTCCAAAGGCTTTTCTAAACTAAGGTTCTTGGTTCCTTGGTTTGGTGCCGAGGTTACAAACTAATGCTTAAGAGGAACCAGTCAGGTAAGGTAAATGTAGGTGTAAGAAAATTTCTTTTTCCGAAATAAAGTCAAACTTTTATTTTTACTGAATCGAATTTTATGAGCACGGTACTTACATATATTATGATAATGTAGAAATCAAATTAAGGCCGGGGTGCATTTGTGCATATATGTAAGCTTAGTTTTTAACACTGACCACTGACACACTTCTCCATTCTTTCAAAAAGCTTTGGCAGCTAATTCCGTTTTTTACAAAGCTGTACGTCTGTACCCATGTGTATCTGTGACTGCAGTTTGGGGCCTCTCCTGGGCTTCCTTTCCCATTAGCTCCTTAGATTTTTTTCCATGACACCTTTGCTCACTGGTCGATTTCTTCAGTGACAAAAAGCTCACTACTGGTTGCTTCCCTTTGGTCTTTCCTAGTTCTGACTCTTAAATGCTGAGCCTACAGAAGTTATCTAGTAATCTCATCAAGTCCCTCCTTTAGGTTCTTGTGTGCAACCCCCCACCCCTTAATTGCTCTGTATGTCTTTGAAAGCTATGAGTTTATCTTCCACGTCCCTCCTTTCCTAGGCTGAGCATATTTATACCCATAGTAAGCTCCATAATGACAGAATTTTGTTTTATTTGTTGTCATATCCCTGGCATAGAGAATGGTGCCTGACTTCTTGTATATGCTCAGTAAATATTTGTTGATTGAATAAAACAAATATTCCAGTGCTTGTTAGGTGCTAGATATTATTATATACACTAAAGACAAAAATAGTTCTATTTCAAAGAGCCTGCTTTTTGATGATGATGGCAGTGCTTGTCAATAAATATACTTTTAAGGAGCAGTAGGTGTTTCAGAATCTGACAGCTGATACAAAAAAGAAAACAAGGTAATGTGATGGAGAGAAACTCAGGGAACACAGAAGGAGCTTTTTTACTTTTTTTATGTATTTTTCTTAAGAGAGTTTTTTAAAGCTAGCTGGATAGGCATGAGTTTCTGAGGAGGTGATATGTGAACTAACATCTGAATGATGAAAGGGCCAGTCTTGTGAAAACTCATCTTGCCATATTGTCCCTTATTTTTTAATTCTGCATTCCAGTTTTATTAAACTGCTTGCCTATAGCTCTCTGCTCTGGTTGTTCCAGCTGTCCCTCTTTCTGTTTTTCTTGGTCAGTCCCTATATGCTTTCATGTGACATGATTTTGAAACCCTTTAAGGAACTGAGAACTATGCTCTCTATTATTTAACCACAGCCTTGTGAAGTTGTTCTCAGCCAACTTTTCATTATAGAGAGTAAACATAAATGTTTATTGAGTATCTGCTGTGTGCATGCAAAAATGAGTAAGATATGCATTCTTATTTTCAAGGAGTTTACTTTTTAGAAACTATGGCATGATTGTAGAGGTTTGGTGGAGGAGGACTTGGGGTGTTTGTAATTCATGCTGAGACAGAAAGTTTCTGTGAGGAGTTGCTGCTTTATCAAGTTCTAAAGAATAAGCAGGCTGTACCAGATGAAGAGGGGTGGGAAGGGGCACGAACCAAGGGCTGTAAGTGATACTTTATGACCTGTGAGTAGTTCATCAGCATGTCAGCATAGAGTTGAAGGATGAGAGGTGACTGCAGAGATAAGTGGAAGCCACATTGTGAGGGCCTTGGAGGCAATAGCATGTTAACATCACAGACTTTGGCATCAGATGCCTATGTCACAGTGCTAGCTTTGCCACTGAACTAGTTTTGTGACCTTGGGTAAGTAACTTCCTTTCTAAGCTTTAATTTCCTCCTCTGTGAAAAGGGAAGAAGGAGGCTTGAGGTGTTGCTCAGTGGTACAGCACTTGCCTAGCATGCACAAAGCCCTGGGTTAGATCTCCAGGACTGCCAAAAAATAGTGGGGTACGGGGGCTTGGTGGGTGCATGGGAAATATAAAAATTATAAATTAAATGAGCTGATCTGTTATCCATTTAGTTCTATTAGATGATGGACGTTCAATAAAAAGTAGCAGTTAATGTTATCAGGCTAAGAAGTTTTGGTGGTGTTTTTAACGTGTGGGAGTATAGGGGCTGGGATTGTGGCTCAGTGGTAGAGCTCTTGCCTAGAAAGTGTGAGGCACTGGTTTAGATCCTCAGCACCACACACACAAACACAAATAAATAAACAAAATAAAGGTATTGTGTCTATCTACAACTAAAAATATTAAAATTAAAAAAAAATAAACTGTGGGAGTAGAAATCAGGGCACTGAAGACATAAGCAAAGGTGTCATGCTCTCATCAGTTTTAAATTACTCAGGCAGTAATGTGGGTGCACTTCATGGGGTAGGACCAGTAGGGGACCATCGAGGGCACATTGCAGTGGCCCAGGTTGTCCACCTTTATCCACAGAAGTGAAGTCGAGTAGTGGCTTCCCCCTTTATTTTTGTACTCTGATCTTTCCACTTTTGTCCAGTGTCTCAAGGGCCTGATTATATAATCAAAGGAGAATAAATAGAGAGTACACATTTTTATGTCCATGGCTGATAGGGTAACACCTGTTTGCTGGTCCAGCTCCAGAATGATCACCTTTGGGATTTTCTCATACTTTGTTCTTCTGGCTCATTATCCTTTGAACTCATTTTGGTTTTCAGTCTGTCTTCCAGAGTGTGTAAGTCCTTTTCCACAAGGAGTCCTCCAGGCAGGGCAGAAGTTTTCTTGGGGAAACTCAGGGCCCTGCCAGCTACATTGCAGACACATGCTTTTGATGCTGTCACACCATCATGTCCCCACATAGGCCAGCTCGACCCTTGGTGCTTCCCATGAAACCTCAGGCAGCCAGCTTTCTCGCCCATTTCCCATTGTGTCTTCTCCATTTTCATTCTTCTCCAGTTCCAATCTCACCTTTTCTTCCTTAAATTGTAGCTGTTAGTCAAGGCTCTTCAACTTCCTCTTCTGTCCTTTCCGACTTTTCTCCAACCTTTAATGCAAGTCACTGAAAGAAAAGGTGCTTGTTCTAGGGTTAATTCCTCTCCTTGTGCTTGCCACCTCATCTCCTTTCTTTAGGGACCTGGTTCATGAATTTGTGAATTTTCTTTCCTGTTTACCATCTTCCCATTTAAGTATTCTTAGTTTTTATCTTACCTTGGAAAGAAGCAACATCCTCTCCCATTTATGCCTTCCCATCTTCCCTGCTGCATTTCTTGGAAGAGTGTTCTAGAATTGCTACTTCTGCTTCCTCAAATCATCATTTGCTGAAATCCTGCTTCTGTCCCACCACTCCACCAAACTGTCCTCCCTGGAGTCACCAGAACTCCTGAGCACTTTTCTTTCTTGTCTTTTGACCTCTTGGCACATCTGCCAAGAGGCTGCTACTGCCCTTAGTGTACAAAAACCAGTCTGTCTTTCCTTCCCAGTTTTCATTGTGGACTCTCTCCCTCCTTTTGTCCTTTAAATGACATTTTCCTCTAAGCACTGACCATTACTCGGTTCTCATCCACAGTTTCAATGCTCATTTCTGTGCCCATGACCCCTGCTCTGTATCTTCAGCCCAGTCTCTCCTGAGCACCCTCCTCAAACTCAGCAAGTCCAAAACTAAGCTCATCTTCTTCCCCCCAGACCTGCCATTCTCTCCCCATTCTTTAATCTTGCCCACTACCTTTATTTCATGTAGTCTTCCAATACAGAACCCTGGGTATCATCTTGGGCTTTTTCTCTTGTGCCATTCTTCCTCCTCTCTCTTCCAGCCCAGGCAGGAGTCAGAGGTCTACCCATTCTACTTTCTTCATACCTCCTGCCACCTTTTCTCTTCCATTTCTGCCCTACTGCCTTCGTATAGGCCCTCCTGTATTTCTGTCCTGTCTCCCAGCTGGCTGCTGCGCCTCAGGGGTCTGGCCCTCACTGGTGTTGCAGCATCCTTCTGAAATACACATTTTTTTTGCTGAAATACAATCCATCACTTTTCACTTTTCATTTAAGTCTCATCTGGTTGTAGTTTTGGCCTACTTTTTGGCATGGTTTCCAGCTACTTTGCCACACATACCTCTCCTTCCTGCTGCATGGGACTCCCTCATATCTTCTCAAATATACCATGCGGTTTCATTCATTCTTAGTTTCATCATCATCAAGTATTTGCTGGGTACCTATGAGGTGCTAGGACTGAGTCAAATGCTGGGAAAACAATGAGGAATGGGGGAAAATGAAAACTTGATATAGTCCCTTTCTCATAGAGCTTTGATTCTCCTCAGGAAGACTGACATTGAAAATGTGTACAGCCAGGCGTGGTGGTGCATGCCTGTAATCCAAGCGACTTGGGAGGCTGAGTCAGGAGGATCTCAAGTTCAAAGTCAGCCTCAGCAACTTAGCGAGGCCCTAAGCAACTCAGTGAGACCCTGTCTCTAAATAAATACAAAATAGGGCTGGGGATGTGGCTCAGTGGCCGAGTGTCCCTGAGTTCAATCCCTGGTTCAAAAAACAAAAAAAAAGAAAATGTGTACGATAATTGCTTACATGCCCTGAAGGTAAGGTACAGAGTGCTCTTGAAGGGTATGTATATCTACACAGAATAGGTCTGTGTAGGAGGTGAGGCAGTCAGGAAAGTCCTCCCTCAGAGGCATAGTTGAACTGAGATTTGAAGGAGAAAAGAAATGGACTAGGTGGTGGGCATGAGGAGGTGGATAAGAACATTCCACACTTGTGCAGAGACCGTGGAATGTTTCTGGAATCGAAGATGTGTTGCTGAGAGCTTCCTTCCTTCCACTTGTGGCCTTCCTCATCCACTGTCCTTGCCTGGAGCTGCTGCTGCCGTCTGCCCTCCTCTCCCATCCAGTAACCAGAGGGCATCACTGTGTTTATTGAAAGGAACCAGCCCTGCTAAATAGTTTGCAGTATGCAGGCTTGAAACAGAAAATAATTGTCCCCCTGAACATGCCAGTAGAACCCTGTTAAGAATCCACTGCTAGGCTGCAAAGCCTTGGCTCAAGAGTTTCTGTGGGAAGGCATCTAGTTAGAAGTCCTTCCTTTCTTCTTCACAATACCCTGTACAGATAGCACCCCATACTCTGTGGTACTTATTTTACTCCCAAGTTGTTATGCTGTCTTTCCAATTGTGTCTTGCCTTCAAAGCTATTAGCTTTTTAAAGGTAGGGGCCATAACTTTTTTGCCATGGAATCCTGAATTACAGGGACCAGTAGATAATATAAATGTTTACCAGAGTAATAACTAAATGCTAATAACCCCAATGTCTTTGATGCAAGTTTAGGTTTAGGTTTAGTACCTCATATGTGCTGGGAACATGTTTCCTAATTGAAGTCTCACAGTAATTCTGTGTGTAGGTAGCATCCTGGTATGCAGATGAGGCAAAAACTTTAGTGAAATCTCATGAGTTAAATGACTCAGAGAAGTTAAATAACTTAGCTAAAAAGTAGCAGAGGTAGGATTTGAATTTGAATCTGTGGCCTCTGACCTCTGACCTGTGAGTTTCTCAGTCTAGCATTCTGCCTTGAGTGTATCAGACTACATTGTTGTTCAGTTATTCTCTTGAACCTATATTTGAGGCCCTATGTTTACCTCTTCCTGTGGTGCTGGAATGGAATCCAGCTCATCACACATGCCAAGCAGGCGCTCTACCGCATAGCTGCACTCCCAGTGCTGTAATTTTTGATCGTCACTCTAGCTGATAAGAACTTTTTTAAATTCTGAATTTTTGTCATCTTTTGCATTGTCTAATTCTTTCTGCTTTGTCTTATGTGGAATTGATATGTAAACCTTCTCTATCATCATCCAAGTCAGTGATAAAATGTAATAAGAATGCCCTATTGAATATATAAGTTGAACACCCTTATCCAAAATCTGAAATGATCTAAAAAGCAAAAGCTTTTCAAGTGCTGACAAGGTGGTGCAGGCAGCAACTTCCATACCTGATCTCATGTGATGGGATTCAATCAAAAGGCAGTCACTCTAAAAATACAGTATGAGGTGTATATAAAACAAATGACTTTGTGTTTAGACTTTGGGGCCCATCCTCATTATCCTGCAGATATCCCAAAATCTGAAAATAATCTGAAAATTCTGATCCCAAGCTTTTTTTTTTTTTGAACCAGGGATTGAACTCAGAGGCACTCAGCCACTAAGCCACATCCCCAGCCCTATTTTGTATTTTACTTAGAGATAGGATCTCACTGAGTTGCTTAGGGCCTCGCTAAGTTGCTGAGGCTGGCTTTGAACTCGTGATCCTCCCTACTCAGCCTCCCAAGTCGCTTGGATTACAGGCGTACGCCACCACACCCGGCCTCTGATCTCAAGCATTTTGGATAAAGAATCCTTAGTCTGTATTCATGGGTTTCCCTCACTGTTAATTCTTCCCACAGAGTTCAGCACACATGAAATGGTAAATGTTGATGACTGTTCTTGTGGACAAATGAAATAGAAATAAAGTGGACAGGACCAAAGACTGAGCCAAAGATTTATCATTGTTCACTCCTTTCTTATAATAGTCAATTCATTTCACAAACAAATCCTTTTTTTAAAAAAAAATATTTTTAGTTATAGATGCACACAATATCTTTGTTTTTTATGTGGTGCTGAGAATTGAACCCAGTGCCTCACGCGTGCTGGGCACGCACTCTGCCACTGAGCCACAATCCCAGCCCACAAACAAATATTTTTAGAGGATTATTTATACCAGCTTTTAATCCTCTATCTCAATATCAAATTCCTAGATTTTCATCTTGTCTAGCGGGGATTTCTGAAGCAGTCTTGTGAGACGTTTTTGAGGTTCACTTACCCTATGTCATAATTTCTCCCCGATCAAGGCAGAGAAGCAGTTATTCTGTTTTGACTTTTTGTTTGTTTGTTTTAAGAGAAACCATATTAGCCTTATGTGGTTACTCAGGGCTGCTTCATAAGGTTGTGCACTGCACAAGAGTCCACAACAAAGTAAGTACCATTTATATCATAGACTTCAGGGGTGTATTTTTGCAATGACAGTTTTCTGGCAGACAGTTTTCTGACTTGAGCTAACCTGATCGATATGTTGCAATACTTCTCTAACTAAAGAAAGTAAAATGTCTTGGAAGGGTACCATTTTATGATTGTTTTGAGGTTCCTTGTTGGACTATAGTGGGTCCAAATGGTACCTTTCCTGTGAGCAAAATCTCTTTCCAGTGGTCTGTGGAACCCACCCTTATTCACTATGATACTGAAAATCTGAAATCAGATGTTTGCTATGCCCAACCTTTTAGTACCTTCCTGTTTCTTAGAATTCATTGTTTAATTTGAATTTTCTCTAAAGGTTTTACTATGCACAAAGGAAAGAGGGAGCTTAGTCCTTCTTGGGACTGTTCTCATGGCAGCTATGACATTGCTCCCCAGTTCTTGCTGCTTCTTGGTGTGGATGTTTGTCTCCATCCTCTTTCTTGATGAACTCAGGGATCTGGTTGTTCTTGGAGATGTTGAGCAGCTCCTTGGCACAACACCCTCATGGTGCAAAATCCACACACTTCTTGGATCCTGTCCGCCCTGAATGAGCTTGTTCTTGAGGAGGCTCCTGCAAGGGTGGGGTTTCTTGGCTTGTTCACCATCTTCTGTCACAGGTTCTTGTTGAGGCCATCATTGGGGGTAGCTGGGGCCTTAGGATTCTTCAAAGATTTCAAGAAATGAAAACCACAGATACAGTCATTCAGAACTAATCCTTCATGTTAGACAACTTTAGAAAATCCGAGTTTTAGGTGTTTCTTGACTTAAGGGCCCCACAGGGATTCAGGTGAATCCAGGTGTCTGTCCTTCATGCACAAAATGGACCAATGTGACTCCATGGATTGGTGGAGGTAACAAAAAGGACTCAAAAGTAGGCATGCCACCCTCCTTCCTTGTGTTGCTCCTTTCCCTCCCTTAGGCCCACATTTTCTCAGCTGCCCCTCACTTGGGACTTGCCACACTCCACAGCACTGGTACCCAGTGTACCCTCCTCAAACACCTAGGCCACAGGAGACCAGGTCTTGTGTGAAGAGCGAGTTGAGGGCAGCAGAGGAAAGCAGCCTGAAGTCCCTGGCTGCCTGTCCTGGATTGACCTACGAAGGAGCAGATGTCAGTTATGTGGGGCGAGAGGTGGCTTAGTGGAAGGCGAGGCAACTACCTGTCCTTCACAGCAACTATCCTGACTGCCGGCATGCCACCTGTTACCACAGATGTCACCTGACAGCACAGTCACACAGAGCACCACTTTGGGGTCTTGGTTTCTCCTGGACACATTAATTTGGCTTAGGAACTTGCCCTCCTAGAAGAGGAGACTCTTTAAACATTCCTCATTAGTAGACTTGCTAATGGTTTCCAAAGCTCTGGAAGCTGCAGAGGTGCCCTTTGTCTGCAGAATGTGCATTTTTGCCCTGTGCCGAAGCACCCTTTCCCCACTGCTGTCCATTGTCCCTCTGCTTTTTACACACAAGCAGCTCAGGACACTGTCAGCAGGACTTTGGGCATGTGATTTGGTGCTTATTTTAATGGCTCCTTGAGCTCATGGCCCTTCAGCTGGGAAAATGAGGCTAGGAAACCTGCTCTCTGCTCCATTTGGGCCCAGAGAAGGTACTTCAGGGCCAAATTGCTGTTATTCTGGCACTTCTGCTAAGTGAATGGCCTCACATGGTTCCTGAGAAATTGAACATAAAGTGCTCCTGACCCCTGGAACTTGCTCCTTCGGCCTTCTCTTTGAGGACCTGCCACTGGCAATGGGGGCCATGTTTTAATGCATCATCTGCTATTTGCAGTGCCCCTTGCAAGGAGGGGCAACTTCAGGCATGTTCTAGGCAGAGGAAATTTTCATAGTGAACACTGGGAAGGGGAACTGCGTTTGTCTGGCACTGTTGGCTGCTAAGGGAGAATGACAAAAAAAAACGAATAGCAGCTACCCTTGGTGGACTGCCCACTGTGTGCTGGGCACTGTAGCCAAGACGATGACTCTGACCTCCCTAAGCCCTCCCAGTGCCATTCTGGGTTACAGAAAACTTCATATTTGATGGGAGGGCAAATGAAGGTGCAGGGGGATACAGGAACCTGGTCCAGGCTTCTTAACCAGTGAGAAGTACAGTTGGAATCCATGCTTGGTTTTCTGTGTCCGAGACCAGATTTCACCATTCATACGGTTCCTCTGCTTTTAGTGTTTCTTTCTCTAACCCTTAAAAATTCCCTTGCTCTCCCAATGCAGAGAAAAATCCCCAAACACAGGAAAATTACAGTGAGAGAATTCTTAGCATGGTTAGGTTGGTCTGTTTATCTGCTGTCCCTCTGAAGGTCCCGGTAAGGACAGGGCTTTTAGTTTTTGGTTTTTCCCTCTGATTGTTGTTTATTCTCTACTACTCTGACTTCATTTTTAACAATCCTGCGCTGGCTTGATATTTGCTGTGGCCAATCCTATTAGACCCCCGCGGAGGGAGAGTGGTTGGGCTACCTCACCCCAGGAAACACTTCTGCTTCAATTAATTTTATAAGCAGCCGAGCCAAAATACTTCCATCTTCAGCCTTGTTAATAAGAAAATGCCAGAAAATGTTATGGAAATGATATTTCATAGAGGCTTCTTATTTACAGCAATGAATTTCTTTTTACCAAAGCTACATTAAGTAGGTCATCTGTTGGCCACCGAATGAATATAGCACCTGAAGCTTCTTTGTAGAATTGCTTTAGCATGAACATAGGGTTTTCTGGTCTTTAATTCAGGTATAACATATGTGGTAAAGGGCATTGATTTAAAGTATATCACTTGTGGTTTTGTACATAGGTATATGCCTTTGTACGTACCACCCAGCTCAAATTCTGAATTTCTCCAACTGCCCAGAAAGCTTTCTGACTCCCTTTCTCAGTCAGCTTCCCACCCCACCCTGAGAGGATGTTCTAGCTTATGTCACATTGATTGGTTTTGCCTGTTGTAGCATAAAGCTGTGTGTGCAGGTGCTAAAATTATTCTCAGTATTTTTGTTTATTTTGTGGTACCAGGGATTGAATTCAGGGGTGTACTTCCACTGACCTATCCCTCCAGCTCTTTCTATTCTATTTTTATTTATTTTTAACTTACTGTCTTTCTGTTTTTTGGGGGTTTTTTTGTTGTTGTTGGTACTAGGGATTGAACCCAGAGGCACTTAAGCACTGAGCTACATCCCCAGCCCTTTGTATTTTTTTTATTTTGAGACAGAATCTCCTTGTGTTGCAGAGGCTGACCTCTAACTTGTAATCCTTCTTTCTGCCTCACCTTCCCAAGTTGCCAAGATTACAGGTGTGCACCACTGTGCCTGACCTTAATATTTTATTTTGCAGCAGTTTCAAACCTAGAATAATCATAGTGATAATAAGATGTTCCATTTGCCCTTCTCCCAGAGATGCCATTCAGATTTTATCCCAGGAATATCCCTTGAGGCTGAGTATCATCCCAGAAGCATGCATTTCCCCAAGCTGTCATGTCTTGTGTCCTTCTTCTGTATGAAACAGCTCCTTATCTTGACTTGTAAGACCCTGACACTTTTGAAGCTTAATAACCAGTCCCAGTAAATTTGCAGAATGATTTTCAAGTTGCATTTGTCTGATGTTTGCTCCTGGTGAGACCAGGTTTGATGCTGTGTTCTCTTTGTCGGTTTATGTCAGCACAAATGTTCATTTGTCCCTTTACTGCAGATGTTAACTTTAGTCCCTTCATTAAGGTAATGTTTCATTGTTGTTGCCGGAACCCAGAGCCTCACATATGCTAGCCACTGAGCTACACCCCCAGTCCTAGATGGTGACTTAACGACCAGATTTTGTCACTCATGTCACTTTTTTCCTCCTTTGAAATTGATGACCCTGCCCACCTTTCTTCTTCTTCTCCTCCTCCTCCTCCTCTTTTTTTTTTTTTTTTTTTTTTTTTTTTTTAACAGTGTTGGGAATCAAATTCAGAGTGTCAGGCTTGCTAGGTGGGGCTCTGTCACTGAACCACACCCCCAGACTCTTGATTTTTTTTGTAGAGAGCTGCTCTGCAACTGTGTAGATCGACTTTTAACTCTCACAGCCACAGGAGCACTGTCAGAGAGATTTATTTTTGTATCTGGTGGGGTAAGGTTTTATTTAAATAGCTTTGTGTATTCGTTTCCAGTCTTTTAAGATCTGAGATCCTCTAAAGAGCTAGTCCTAAAAACCAACAATAGGTTTAGAGTTCTTCTGGGTTGTGTGGGCTGTCTCCGTTTGTCCCTCAGGGTTTCTTACTTCATTCTTCAAATTCCATGGCATGAGCTTCTGAAGTTTGTCCTGCTAGTCACGAAAGTTGTTTTATTTGTTTCCTCTTTTTTCTCTTGGGGAAGACACCCAGAAAGGATTTCCAGAATGCATCTTAGTAACATTTGCAAGCCATTCTGCAAGTGACTAGGAATGTTGAGGGGAATGGAAGTCAGGATCTGTAATTTTGGAGTTTTTGGTCCAGTCCACAGAGGCAGATGGATAAGCAGAGAGTTGCAAAACAGTACCAAATGCAGAGGAATCTCAGAGTCAAGGCTGGTGGCCTGTCACTGGCAAGGGAGGAGTAGGAGAGGAGTGAAGGTGGTGGAAGGAGCTGTTGAAGGCTGTCCAGAGCTCTGAAATGCCAGGCAGTCACAGGGATAGGGTGAAGGAGAAGGGGACACTTCTCAGACAGAGGGAGCTATGGGCCCAGTGCTACAAGGCCAGGAAGGCAGGTGCTGAGGAGTACCAGGTAGCTTGGCATTTTCTGAGCACTGGGTGAGAGATGTGGCAGGGCCACTGGGAAAGACCACAGAAGGTAGAAGACAGTAGCAGTGTTCAGGGAAAAGCATGGAGGAAGCCATTGGAGGCGTGGTAGCGTGCTTGCTCAGGATGTGGGATGCTGCTGCTGTGGTCTTTCTGGCTTGTTTTGAGTTTCATTAAACATCAGACAAGCTTTTCCTTGGCTTAATGATGCCAAGGTATGGAGAATGCTATGTATAGACTGGACTCACCAGTCCATAAAGAAGTATTCACCACATTATAAGGTGAGTAATCATAGACTAGCATATGTGGCCTTTGAATCCAGACTTGCAGTCTGCTTTGACCTCAGTAGCTCTTGCTAATTTCTGCCCTTTGAAACCTCGTGCCCCAAATTTCAGTCTCCCTAAAAGCAACATGCAGTATTAGCACCTTCAAAGCATCAAAAATAATTGATTTGGAAGATCATTCATTCCAAGGGTAAGCCTGAGAGGCAGATCCTGTCTGAGCCTTTCTTTCTGTTGTGTGCTATCCATGAGCTAAGAATGGTTTTTACTTTTTTTAAACCTTGTTTTTTTTTTTTTAAAAGGGGGGGTCAGGGAATAATACATAACAAAAAGTGTTTGTAGCCTGTAGTTCCTAAAATATTTGCTATCTGACTCTTTTTGGGAAAAGCTTGCCAACCCCTGGTCTCATCTGACTGCCTGGTACAGCAATCCTTAATATGATATTACTTGGCCAACAGTCATCTGTCTTATCTATGCTTGAATGCTTCCACTAATGGAAAATTCATGATCTCTCTGATCAATCTGTTTCCTATTTGGACAACTCAAACTGTTAGTAATTTTTAAACTCTGCTGAAATCTGTCTCACTACATAGTACTCATCTGCTGGCCCTTCGTGGGTGAAGGGGTATTTCATGTTAACAGTTGCTGAGCAACTGATATATCCTGTATATCACTGTACTTAGGTGCTGAAGAAAGATGAATAAGACATGGTTCTTATATCAAGGATCTCCCAGCTGTTATTTCCTGGGACCATAGCAGTTGAGCAGGCCCTCTTAAGTCTTGTTATCTGTCTTGCCATTGGGTTAGGACTTTTTTAAAAAATTATTTTACTTATGCCTATACTGTTGTTTCCATATACACAATACAAAACCAAAAAACCACAAAGGCCATATGATGCAAATAATTCTCTTTACAGCCCTGTTTTCTGATCCCCTGTTTCTTTCTTAGGAGGCCGCACTCACACACTTCTTGTGGGAATTTGATATTAAAGAACTGTACTAACCAAAGGTTTAGGTCCATTTGAGCGGAAACTTTGCATAAGTGCTCATAAAAGGACATTTTCTGAGCTTCTATTCAAGTGAGTTGCTGAGTGTGACTAAATTTTATTTTTATAAAAGTCTGAAATTTGGGTGGTAGACCCAGCCCCAAGGGGTTTGCATTACGTGATCACTCACCCTGCTGGTTCAGGTTAATCTTGCCTGAATTTTTTGGCTACTGCTAGGTGTCATACCCTGCTGGATTTTCATTCATCAGAGTGTTGAATCCTCATTAAAGCCTGCCCTTTTTAATTGGCTATGACACAATCTCATCTTGCATGACTCTTGGGTTTCACATCCTGAATGTGATGAAAATAGTTTGAAATAAAATTGAAGCACACCTATGTTGATGCCTGTGTCAGTGTCATTCCCTGATATGTCTGAATATAGTGTGGAAGTATGATAGAAATAATCTTTGAGCTTTTCAAGCTAAGCCAAGGCCAGAGTCTCACCTGCCCCATCCCCAGGGTCATATAGGCCAGCCTTACTTGAGGTAATGTTTGGAACTAGACCAATTACACATAAATAATTCTGTTGGAAAGAAGATTAGCGAATGATTTTAAAACTGATTGCTTATTTTTTTTAAGCATAAGTAGAGCTGATGATGCAATATAAAGTTTCTGAAGAGTTTTGTTCCTCCTGGGCAGTATAGCTTAGAGATGAGATCAGTGACTTTGAGCTTTGAGCAAGTTACTTGACTTCTCAGTACCTCACTTTTCTGTAAAGTAGCACTTAGAGGTGGGCACGAGATTGGTATGTATGCAAAATGTTTAACCTAATGCTTGGTACAGAATGAGCATGCAATAAGAACAGTTATTACTACACCACTTTTTTCGGAAATTTTTCAAAACGTTTTACCAAAAAGCAAGAGCAATTTAAGGTGGTAAATGTTGTGATGGTACCTTTTACCTGTCACGATGAACCACTGATACACATAGGCTGTGTTGATGATGGGTTCATAAAAGACCAGGAGAAGGAAGAAGGAGCAGGGATTCTCCTGGTAGAGAGGGTAGAGGTTTCCTGGGAACATCCACCAAGCCATAAAGTCAGGAAACCAGCAGGCTTGGGTGCCCTGCACTCTGTGTAGTAAGCCTGGAAGGGTCTGTTCATTTGTTTAAACACAGGAGTCACCTGTACAGATCATTCCTGATGGCAGCATGCCTTCTTGTTTAGTGAATACAAGAACCAAAGACCGTGACCTGTGAGCATGTTCCTGGAGGCTCTGAGGTGTGGAATGATGGAGCCAGGCATGTGGCAGGGGGGATAGAGAGAAGGAACCAGGCCATATAGGATGCGAGAAGTCGTAGGAAGAATATGGGTTTTGAATAGCCCTGGAATTTGAATCCTACTTCTCCCACTTTCCTAGGGATTCCTATAGAATCTTGGGGACATTTCTTCTCCAAACCTCAGTTTCTTCCTCTATGACTTTGGAAGTTTCAGTTTCTTCCTCTATGATATTGGAGCTCTCATTTCTTAGAGCTTCTGGGAGAACTGAATTCAGGCGAACATCTTGCCCTTTTCTGAGACCTGGCCTGTGCTCAGAAACTGTTAAACATTTTTTTTTTTTAACACCTGGGATTGAACTGGGGCACTTAGCCACTGAGATCCAGCTCCAGCCCCCCAACCCCCTTTTTGTATTTTATTTAGAGACAGGATCTCACTGAGTTGCTTAGGGCCTTGCTAAGTTGCTAAGGCTCTCAGTCATCCTGCTTCAGCCTCCCAAGCTGCTGGGATTATAACTGTGCCACCACACCTGACCAGAAACTTAAATTTTATCTCACTCCAGAGGATTATTTAAGATTGAACTTCTAGGAATTACTGTTTTTTGTTTGTTTGTTTATTTGTTTTTTGCAGATGAAAAAGAAAAAAAATTGAGACTGATTATGAGGTTTCTATCTTGGATACAGTGGTACTATTAAGTAAACTATGAAATGTGGGAAAATGGGCAGAATTTGGGGGAAAGATGTAGTCAGTTTTGAATCTCTTGATTTTGAGATGTCTGAGAGATCCAAGTCCTGACTGTAAAAGACACATGTATGTTTGGAGATCAGAACTAGAAATACAGTCCTGCAATTCTTTGGCATGTAGTTGGAAATTGTTGTAGAAATGCATGATTTGGCCAGGCATGGTAGTATACGCCTGCAATCCCAGTGGCTTAGGAGGCTGAGGCAGGAGGATTGCGAGTTCAAAGCCAGCCTCAGCAACAGTGAAGTGCTAAACAACTCAGTGAGACCCTGTCTCTAAATAAAATACAAACTAGGACTTAGGATGTGGCTCAGTGGTTGAGAGTCCCTGAGTTCAATTCCTGGTACCCACCCCCTGCAAGTGCATGTTTTGGCTTTGGAGAATGCTTCTAGAATGAGGAGAGGACTTGAGTGCGGAACCCTTCAGAAACTGACAGTAGAAAGAAAACTGTGGCTACATTGTGGAGAGGGAGAGGGAGAAGAAAAGGGAGAGAGAGTCCAGGCCCAGGAAACAAAGCAGGAAGCTGTGACACTGTTCTTCCAAGTGTGGGTTGCAGATTCCCAGGTTCCCACTAGGTGCTGGAGTCACAGTGCACAAGCTCTTCAGAGAACCAGTGAAAATAGGGAGTGACCTGGAAAAAGGAAATGAGTATTCTGAGTGTGCAAAGTTGTAGAAATCCTTTTCAAACAATCAAAAGCCCAAAATATATATTTAATGGAGATGAGGGTGCTTTTAAATACATTTGATTAGTTTAGAGGTGAGGCCTGCAAAAGTGGGAGTGACAATGACCTGTGGGCATCAAGGGATCACCAGACATACATCAGCATCTCTTGGGGTGCTGGTGAGAATGGTGTACTCCTGCACCTTCCCTGTCCCTTCTCCCTTCAACAGGAAGAGTAGTGGGCCCAGTCACCCTCCTTATTAAGAATCCCTCAAGGTAGGCTCAAAAGCCTGTGGTCAGGCATTGTCTGGTGCCTGATACAGACCATAATGAGAAAGCAGAGAATTTGAGGGACAGTGAGTTGCTGTCCTTTGTGATCAATAAGGCTTATCAATGTTGCAGAAAATATTTCATTATGATTACCACCACTTCTTGTTTTCCTTTTGTTTTTCTGAGCTTGGTAAGCACCCAGCTGTGAATTTTTCATTCATCCACAATTTGACTTCTGTTCCCAAAGCATATTTTTAAATGTGCAGAACAATATTGAGCCTGTGGGAGAACAGCTGCCCATGAGGAATCCAGTAGCAAACCACCCTCCCCCCTGGGACTTGCTTGGGACACAGTCACTTCCCTGGTGTGATCCTGCCTTTACAGCCTGTTCTCTTCTTAGCAATTTTCTATCAAATTGCATTTTAGAGAGCCACCACTGAGCTCCTTCTAAACATTAAAATCCAATGGCATTAACTGGACATTTTCTTTGACTCCTAGTTTATTTTCATCATTACCATCTTCAAAGTTTTTTATTGCTTTGGGCTGGTACATAGATGGATCTTTTTGGCCCACCAGCTGCTGCTGCTCTCTCTGTTGGTTTTACTGGTTCTGTTTCTTCCTTCCTGACTGAACTTACTGTAGGACTTAATTGGGCTGGGGCTTCCTAGGAGCTGGTGTTTGTTTGCCTTCCTACTCTATCAGACCCACCTTCTGGGACCCACCTAGGTCTCCTTGGATCCACTTCATGTTGCCCTGCCATTGTACAGGGCTGAAAATTCCTTCACATGTCGTTACTCCTTTCCTTCTGAGCCTGGCCTGCCCGCCAAGTGTCCTTTCTTTCACTGGGGCTCCATTCTTGTAGCCAAATGAGGCTTGATACCCCCAAGGGATTTTTCCTCCTGGTCATTCCTCGAATCCACCAACATGCTGAATTTGGTCACCTTTTGTTTTTGGCATCCCCAAGGAGAGGCCCCTCCTTCACAGTCTCACTTCCTCTGCTCTAATCTGGGTCTTTATGGATTTTTAAACTCTACCTGATTTCCCTCTGTTTCCTTCAGCCCTTTTGCCACTGCAGAATTATATTATATTCTTATTCAGAACTGCCATTGGCTTCCCCTGCAGAATTCTTCAGCCTCACACATGCAGCTTCTCCCTGTGTGCTCTCTCTTGTGACCCATTCAACTTTGGGTGCTGCCCTTGCTCAGGACAAACCCTCCACTTTGACACAGCTCCCATTTCTACCAGGATAGTTCTTCTGCTTTTTTTGTCCTTTCCACTCTACCCACTGTCCCTCTCCTTACCATCCATTTCAGCCTCCTCTTAGTCCTACTCCACAGAGCTTTTCTTCACAGAGCCCAAACTCATATTCATCTTAACTTAGACTTTTTATGTAAAGCACTTGTGTGCATTTTATCATACAGTTACTATCAAAGCTCCTTATTGGTGATTCTAAAATCCAACAAAGTTGGAAAACTGAAAGATGGATCTATGTATTTATCTACTATCTATTTTATAGTACTGAGGAATTGAACCTAGGAATGCTCTACCACTGAGCTATATCCCCAGCCTTTTTATTTTTTATTTTAAGACTGGGTCTTGCTAAGTTACTGAGGCTAACCTCAAACTTGCGCTCCCTCTGTCTTAGCCTCCTGAATCACTGGGATTGTAGTCATGTACCTCCATGCTGGGCTGAAAGCTTATATGATAATATCATCACAAAACTCTGGCAAAACCTCTCTGGATATAAACTGTCTTTTTAATATTCAGTAGTTTTATTGGAATTAACTATTACAGCAGAGAGTTTTATTAGAGATCACCAGCACTAAAAATTTTTCATTTCATATGTACAGTTTTAGGACAAATAAGCTTATTAATAAGATTTCATCTCTTTACTGACAATGTGAGTTTGATAAATTTATTGAACATTTACTATGGCACTCTAATGACATCTTTCCTAACAAAACTGAAGAAACCAGAACTCATGCCCTTTGACTATGATTATTAACAAAGTAAATACCACTTTTTAGCTAACATGCCAGATATTGGATAATTCCTACTAAATTATGTCTCACATCACAGTCAAGACACGTTCTTACCTCCTCAAACTAGAGCCTTTAATATGAATTGCATAAAGAATACTGAATGCTGTATTTTACATTTTGGATAAAATGTAACTATTTTGTTGGACATGGGCTAGCCTTGAAGAAGCATGATAAAATCTACTTTAAGTCTCTTAGTTATCATCTAAAATGTATTTTTAAAAATATATCAAAAGATATTAAGATCTTCACTAACTTAGAAGGCCAAGAAAATCTACATTTTATTCTTTATAATTTCCTCAGGATTCTGCTTAAATGCCAGCAACACAGTCCTAGCAAGGTATGCTGAGTAGTTGGTTGGTTGGTTTTTCCACAGTAGTTTATGATTATTGACAATGATTTATTTATTTTTTTTAAGTTTTTCACTTAATTCTTTTAATTCTTTTAGATGTTTAGTCTTTAGCTTTAAAGTCCATTAACACATTTGAGCACCCACTCTCTACCATTTTTCATATATTTGTCACATGCAATCTCACTTAAATTCCCAGAAATTACTGAATATTTTAGTCAGCTTTTTTTTTGCAGGGAGCAGTGGTATATATTTTTTATTTAAAAAAAAATTTTTTTTTGGTCTGGTGTGCCTTTTTTTTTTAATACACAAATGGGGTACAACTTTTCATTTCTACGGTTGTACACAATGTAGATTCACAAGTTTCATGTAATCTTACATATACCTAGGGTAATACTGGCTGTCTCAGTCTACTATCTTTCCTTCCCCCACCCCCTCCCATCCCATTTTCCTCTATACCATCCAAAGTTCCTCCTTTCTTCTCTTGTCCCTGCCCCCAAGCCCCCGCCTTATGTATCATCATCCACTTATCAGAGAAAACATTTGGCCTTTGGTTTTTGGGGCTTGGCTTATTTCACTAAGCATGATATTCTCCAACTGTATCCATTTACCAGCAAATGCCATAATTTTATTCTTCTTTATGGCCAAGTAATATACCACAGTTTCTTTATCCATTCATCAATTGAAGGGCAACTAGATCTAGGTTGGTTCCTAGATCTAGCTATTGTGAATTGAGCAGCTGTGAACATTGATGTGGCTGCATCACTATAGTATGCTGATTTTAAGTCCTTTGGGTATAAACCGAGGAGTGAGATAGCTGAGTCAAACGTTGGGTCCATTCCAAGTTTTTTGAGGAATCTCCATACTGCTTTCCAGAGTGGCAGAATTATTTATTTTTTACTTCAAAAAAAAATTTGTGTGTGTGTGCTGGTCTTCAAACCCAGGGCCTTGCCTTGTGTGCTAAGCTCATTTTCTTCCACTGGACTACACCCCCAACCCTTCATGCCGTTTTAAAAGTTGGAATATATATTTTTTGCTTGCATATAAAGGAATTAGTTTTGAACATTCATTATGACATTACCTGACCTACTATTAAAGAAAAATAATAGCTAATTAATTTTCAAAGTTATGTTTTTTCTTATTTAAATTTTGTCCACATAAAAATCAGCTTATAGAAGGTGACTAATTCAAAACAGATTTTAAATAAAACATTTTCAGATGTAACTGATGTTATAAAATTAGTTTTCCAGCCTTTGGAGTATGTATAGTACTTCTTCCTTTTTCTCTAATCCATGGAGACGGTCTAACAGTGGAGCTGTCAGCTCTGGCACATAAAACCCAATATACATGTATAACTGTGTAGCTAAGTGAAAGATTAGGAAATCAGTGTGCTCTCAGAAGACCCTGAAAAATAATGCAAACTTATAGCCTGACACTGGGAGTAACTCAAAGGGGACTGGCAAAGTTAACTAAATTATCCAAACCCAAAATGGTTACCAAAAATTGATATAATTTTGATTGATTTAGCCAAATAATACCAAATACATAAATATTCAGTATGTGGGGCTGGGGATGTGGCTCAGTGGTAGAATACTTGCCTAGCATGCATGAGTTCTATTCCCAGCACAGCTAAATAAATATATAAATATTCAATACATGAAAGTGGATAAGTCGAAGCTCAAGAGATTTGAATAAATTCACTGAAGATACACACATCTAGGGCATAGACACAGAAATCTTTGGTAAACAGGACCATTGTTGAGTTTATTTTCATTTTTTTCCTTTGGTAACAGAGAGCAATTAGGATATGGTTTTGTGTTATGGTAATTGAAAGGTATTCTCACAGTGAGTCAGAAACAGCCTGAATGAAATAATGCTTACACTGATTTCACTAGACTGCCAGGGTACTTTAGTATTGTGCTTCTCATACCTCAGTGTGTGTTCCTGAGTGTGCAGAGGACATGGGACATTATAGCATACACATGCATAATTGCCAGGATGGTCATATTTATTTGATGATTTGAGTCAGGGAAATGAAGATTTGAAGTACATACTGTGGTGTAAAATGCAAAGTTGCGATGCATTTAAGAGATCAAACATGAAATTTCAAAGAAATTAAAGGCATGGGAAGTAATGAGAAATGCCTTGTATTCTCCTCAGGCTGGAGATGATAATGCATGGCTCAGACAGAATTTCAGCAGCTGAATTGTATTTCTAATTGGCTGGACTTTGAATTTTGTACTTGTAGAGTTTCTTAGGACCACAGGGGATAGTGACAACTTCTGAGATCTTAACCATGTAGAAGGAGTAAACACTAGTGCCTCACTCTGACTGACTGACATGGAAGGAAGATGCACCAAAGTTAAGGCCAGGGACTGGATTTGTACTCAGTGGTAGAACACCTGCCTGGCATATGTTTAGTGCTGAGGGTTCCATCCTCAGCATTACAAAAATAAAACTCAGATCAGAAAGGATTATTTTGGGAAGTTCAGTCATGTCATGAGGGGACCAAACTTACAACCCAGGAAATTAGGATAGTTTACCTCTTTTTCCCCCCACATTTTTTTGTTGGTGCATTGTAGTTTTATAGAACCATGGGATTTGTAGTTACATTTTAGTATATGCACACAATATGATAGTACAATTTGGCCAGTTTGGCTCTCCAGCACTTCCTCCCTAGGATAGTTTTCAAAGTTCTGTCGTAAGTGAAACAAGCCAGTCATAAAAAACCCAAACCCCATATATTCCAGTTACCTGCAGTATCTAAGATCATCAAACTCATAGGGACAGAGAGAAGAATGATGGGTGTTGGCCTGAGATTATGTAAAGGGTACAGAGCTCCAGTTTTGCAAGGTGAAGTTCTGGAGGTGTGTTTTGCATCTGAATATACTTCATGTTACCAACCTGAACACTTCAAAATGGTTAAAAGGGCAAATGACAATGTTGCATGTGTTTTGCCACAATTTTAAAAAGTTGAGTTGTAAGGTAGCTCATGTATCTCTCCTTTTTGTTATATTGTTGGAATTAAACTTTATTACAAATGTTTTTTTCTTCTAGGTTCTGTGTAGGAGTGTTGTTTCACTGTATTCTATTGTGTTCCTGAGTAGGCACCATTTAAGAGCAGCAGCCATGGGGGATCCTGGACTCTCCAAATTGCAGTTTGCTCCCTTCAGCAGTGCCTTGGATGTTGGCTTCTGGCATGAGTTGACCCAGAAGAAGTTGAATGAATATCGGCTAGATGAAGCCCCCAAGGACATTAAAGGTTATTACTATAATGGTAGGTGGTAATAAACTGCATCTCCTGTCATCTTCTGTGATCCTCTCTGTCCTCTAGTATAGTACCAGTTTATTTATCTGTCTACTTATTTATTATTTTTTTGTGGTGCTGAGGATGGACCCAGGCCTTGCCCATGCAAGACATGCGCTCTACCCGAGCCATACCCGAGCCCTCACCTTCCCTTTAAAAAGGGACTCCCATGTCTCTTATAGTCAGTGCTCTTCACTGGTTTTCTTTTCCTTCCTGACTTTCAACCCATTGTCCTTTTTTTTTCCCTTGTTGCGGGGAAATGAAATAGAATAGTGAACTTCAAGTTACTAATCTTTATACTGATTAATTAGTTTTACTGGAAGGACAGATTCAAAATATTTTTTCCCTAGAGAGTCCTTCTTTTATTTTTCGCAAATCCTTCTCAAAAGCCCTGTCACATTCTGCCATTTTCCATACAGACATTATCTGCGTGTCACAGATAAGCAGGGATTGAATGGTGCCCTTTGAGCTCCATCAACAAAGAGAACAAAATGATTCATAAACATTTTTGTTATGAATGCTACTGTTTCTTACTTGTTATTGAAGATGTGATCATGCTTCTGTTCAGGTGATTCTGTGGGACTGCCAGCTCGCTTAACGTTGGAGTTCAGTGCTTTCGACATGTGAGTATTTATTTGTTCACAATCTAAAGAATTGTTCTTGGCAAGGAGTGAACATTCTTACCTCCCTCGGAGGTGGACCCCAGGATGAGCTGGGGAAGTGCCAGGGAGCAGAGCCAGCACCTCAGATTGTCTTGTGCCTCCTGTTGAGATAAGTGCTAGATGCTTAGGACTCCCTGGTTCATTATTTCAGCAGGAAAAAAAAAAAATGAGTATTTTTCAGAGCCTAGTAGTTGCCAAGTACCATCTAGGCTGATTGAGACTTAGAGAACATCTCTCCTAATTTTGATTGTAGTTTATATTTTATGATTATTCATTGGTACCTCTTGACTTACTCCTTCAGTAGCTTATGCATTGATCAATGAATGTTTACTAAGCTACTTCTGTGAAGAAGCCACTGTGCAAGGCATTATGGAATATTCAAAAAATACAACAGATACACATTTTTTTAATTCACTTGAGAACTGGGGGAATTGCTGGAGAGAAGAGAGACATTTATTAAGTGCTTAACTGGCTAGGCATTTCTATAAACATAATCCTTTCAGACCTGCCAAGTGTGATTTTTCTCTTTTTCAGATGAAGAGACCATGAGTCAAAAGATAAAATGGGGATAGTGGCTTGTGGCTTAGTGGGAGAGTGCCTGCCTACATGAAAGGCACTGGGTTTGATCCTCAGCACCACATTAAAAAAAATAAATAAATAAAATAAAGTTTTTATGTCCATCTGCAACCAAAAAATGTTTTTAAAAAAAGATAAAATGGGTCAGAGTCACAGCTAGCTAAATTTAGAAAGCAAAAATGAGGGCTGGGGGTGTGACTTAGTGACAGAGCACTTGCATAGCATGTGTGAGGCCCTGGGTTCCATCCCCAGGATTTAGGGGGGAAAAACAAAGCAAGGGTGAGAGAAAAATTAAAATATATTCAGAAGTGCATTTCTGAAATTTTAGCAGTTTTTGCTTAGAACATGTTGAGTTTGAGTGAGTGTTCCCCAGAAATGTCAGGATGGACTAGAGTCAAAGAGAGGGGGTGAGTAGTTGGTGTGGTAGTCATCCATGCAGAAGAAGCCATGAGGCCATACAAGGGAAAGGGAAAGAGAGCAGTGGATGAGAAGAACAGAGGGCCAGTGAGTGACCCTGATTAGGGAGGAGAAAGAGGATGCAAAATTGGCAAAGGGATTGTCAGAGAAGGACCTGAAAAGTGGTATAGAAACCAAAGGAGGAAGTACTTTGAGGAAGGAGGAGATCAACAATGTCAGAAGCGCAGAGGTCAGAGTTCAATACAGGGTCCATAGATTTCTGGATGAAAGCATTTGTGGTCCTCACGAATTCATTTTCTTAAACTAAAGTTTACACAAAAGTTTGTATTTGTGGAGAGCAAAGAGATCTTTGGGCTTCTCCAAGTGGCAATAGAGTAGTCAGTGGTTAGGCTATTGCAAATAGTGTCTCTAGAATTCTTTTTTCATTTCTCGAAAAATCAATACATTTTATTCTTTTATCTCCATAAGATTGCATACTTAAAAGCATAACATAAACCCAAAAGAGTGTTAGGCTTTATTTGCTTAAAAAGTTATGTGTTGGCCTTTCTTTTCTCCTTTGGAACTTTCTTGCTCCATCAAAATTCTGGTGATTACTTGTCAAAACAAATTAAGTCTTCTTGGTGTTTTGGTAGAGACTGATCAACTTTGGGGGCAATTGCAATATAATGTTGCAATTGAAAACACTGAAAATATATAAGCATTAAATTATCCCAAAGGTGATAAAGGGGGAATATCAGCTGCCTGGTTTTCTGGAGAATTTCATGTTCATCTGAAATGGGTCTCGTTCCTATCTTTGTCTTGACACTACTACATGATTTGTTTTTAAATAATTTAAAAGTTTTATTCTTGAGGACATTAATAAGAAAAAAGCTGGGGCTGGGGTTGTGGCTCAGTGGCAGAGTGCTTGCCTAGCACATGTGAGGCACTGGGTTCAATTAGCAGCACCACATGAAAATAAAGGTCTGTTGACGACTAAAAAAATATTAAAGAAAAGAAAAGAAAAAAGCAGTTCATGGAGGTTAAGTTTGATCTTATTACAAAATCCAAGCATCCAAGGTTTAAGTAATCCATAGGTTTTGGTCAAAGAAACTCTGTGATACTTTTTCTTTTTCCCATCCCGTACAACCAGTGTGTGAGGCACTGTGGAGGACAATAGGAGGTGAGCAGGAGGAAGACCTAAAAATAGCCCTGAATTTGAAATTTGAAAACCTGGGAACCATAGCTAATTAACTGTGCTACCTCAAATAAGTCTTGTTACTTATTTTTGTTTTGTTTTGTTCTTGTTTTTATTTTTGTTTTTTTAGCTTCCTTTTCTCATATCTGAGCTTCTAGTGTTCCCTCTGATATTAAAAGTCTGTGTTTTTCTGAATTTCTCTTGTATACATGATTAGGAATTTTAATAAAAGTATTTATGACTTTACTCAGAAGGTAGGAGATCTTTATGTCCAAGTTATCTTTGTTGTTGTTATTGTTACTCTGGCTTTGTTTTTATCACCATATATCAGCATGGATTTGTAGGGAAAAATCTTTATGAATTTATTCATCAGACTGTCTACAGTATGCAAGGTGTGTGGATATTAGAAATGTAAAGACTTAGGAAAGTGTCCTCTAGAGCTCCACTGCAGTATAAGAGAGAGACAGAGAATGGGAAAGGAGAGCAGA
Organism: Glaucomys volans; assembly: GCA_020662805.1. Classification (NCBI taxonomy): domain Eukaryota; kingdom Metazoa; phylum Chordata; class Mammalia; order Rodentia; family Sciuridae; genus Glaucomys; species Glaucomys volans. The sequence continues at coordinate 31,288 of JAJEJO010053429.1, read as the reverse complement.
GGAGAGGACAAATAATTGCATTGTAGTATGCTCAGTGAGTAATAAATGTGGAGAGGTGATCATTATTTCAGGAATACTCATTGATTGCTTCCTCTGTGTCCTGATAATACTGTGCACTAGGCACTGGGCATTCGGAGAGGAAGAAGATACAGTTGAGAGCAAATAGCCCTGGTACTTACCTGTTGAAGCCAAGGGTATCTCAGATTTGCATGGCACCAGATAAATTCCTTTGACTCTGGGCTGCTAGTCCTTTTTTTTTTTTTTTCTTTAAACATGGTTTGTTTTGTTTTATTTGGGTATTAGAGAGTGAACCCAGAATCTCATGCATGCAAAGCAGGTACTCTAACACTGAGGTACATCCCTTCCCCCAGGCTCCTAATCTTAAGGATCTCTGCTAGCAGTTAGCAGCACCAGGATGCTGTTCCTTAAATTATATGGAGTTGTCCAAGCAGTCTTTTATCAGATGCCATGCCTTGAAGAGGCGTGGTCTTAGGGTAGGGTGTGCCACTGAACCAGACCCAGAAATGGAAGAGACCAAACACAAAGTTTCTTTCTTTCTTTCTTAATAGTCCAGGAATGGCATCTGGTCATCTTCCACCTTGTAGCGCTGTCATCTTCAAGAGCTTTGCCTTTGTGCTTTAGTTACGTCTGAGTTGTCACTTTCAGGTAACAACTGGGAGATGGGGAAATAGAGCCAGAGTGAAAATAGATAAAAGACAGAGGCCCAGCTGGTCCTTTAAGGGCCCTGGCTAGAAAGGGGCACGTATTACTACTCCCCTCAGATTCTTTTGGGAAGAACTGTGACTTTTCTGGCAAGAAAGACTAGAAAATGGGGTGTCCCACTATAAGCATCACGTATGTAATCAGTTTCTGTTGAAGAAGAGAAAGGTAGGCTTTGGACGACAATCTCTACCAGAGTGAAATGGTTAAAAAAAAAAAAAATTTTTTTTCTGGGGCTTGTTTATCCTGAGGATCATTTGTCTTTAATCATAAACATTTTTTCTAGGCCTCAAGTTAGATCTGATTGGAAGAAGATAAGGCAAAGCTTTTGCCCTCAAAGAACCTAAAAAGTAACCAGTGAAGTAGGTGGGCACAAGCATGTGTGTAGGACGGAGGTTGTATCTGCATTTTCCTCTGCTGTGCTGCCTGCATCTATCATAGGCCTGGTGTGTACTAGTTTCTTAAATAACTGCTGGCTGTCAAAATGGGATGTGGTGGTTGGAAAGATATGAGTGGACTCCGTTAGAGGATGCTGTAAATAGGAACTCAGAGATCATTAGGGAAAGTGGGAGAAAATGAAGCAAGGCTGTGATTCCCAGGTTCCCCAAGTTCTCCATAGTTACACAAAGCTGCACATGTGGAATAAAGAGCCTTCTATGTATAAAATGCAACCTCTGTTCTTCTTCTGGTGGGTTTGTTCTGCTCTGATTACTTGCTGCCATGGAAATAACTGGTGCATAATACTGAAATGCTTTCCGAAGTATGCCCTGTGTGATTTTTAAAAATATTATGTCCCCATTCAGGGCCAGAATTCAGACCTTTGAAATCCATTCTTTACCAGGTGTGTTAGTCAACTTGGCATTACTACAACAAAATACCTGAGGCATTGAACTTTATGAAGAGAAAAGGTTTATTTAGCTCCCAGTTTTTGGAAGTTAAAAGTCCAAGATCAGGTCAGGGATGTGGCGGGGCAGTGGGGGAGCATTTGTTTAACCTCTTGCAAGGAAAATGAGTGGTGGCATATTATGGCAGAAACATGTGTGGGAGAGAAAGGTCACATCTTAAACAGGATGAGAGAGTAAGAGAAGGTAAGGCCAATTTCAGGCTGTTATAACAGTCCTGGCAAAGAGACTCAGGAAAACTCCCTTCCAATAACATGTCCCCAAGGACCTAGGAGCTCCGCACTATGCCCCACCTCTTAAAGGTTCCACCACTTCCCACTAGCACCACTCTGAGGATGAAACCTTTAACACATGGGCCTTCAAAGGGCATTTGACGTCAGAGGGCACCAGGTTAGTATATATATATCATTGAGAATTCACTCTTGGCTTTATGTATGTAGGGAAGATTTCTAAATAATATTCTTTTCAGGAGTTTTATTGAGAGAAATTTCACCTGCCATAAAATTTCCCTTTTAAAATGTACACATCAGTGATTTTTAGTATGACCATAGAGTTGTACAACCATTACCATGATCTAATTCCAGAACATTTTCATCAGCCCAAAATGAAACCTGTAGCAGTCATTCTCCATCTGCCTTCTCCCTGGACAACCAGGAATTTACTTTGTGTCCCTGGGAATTTGCCTAGTCTGGACATTTCGTATAAATAGAATCATAGGGAACTAAACTATAAAGCAGTGTCAGAACTAGCATTTGAGCTAAATTCTTTTGTCCCCAAGTATTGGGCTCTTTTCCTTCCATTATTATTTTAAAAATTTTTTAAGAATAAAGTTTATCTCCCCTGGTAGAATTTTAGTCCTAAAAAATGCTTCTCCTTTGAGACTTCTAGTCCTCATCATTAATTAACTGGCCTAAGTGCTGGTGTTCCTGGGAGCCATCCTGACAGTTGCTTAGGTTCTTGGGCAGTAGTTTCTTCCCCTCTCCAAGCAAGGCTTTGACGCGGCCCTCATGTACCTGAGACATATGGCCATTTGGGAAGAAGTTGAATCTTCCTCTTCTGTGCTTGTATTCAGATTAGATCGTAGCATCCTTCCTTCTGTCCTAGGGTCCCATTTCAGCAGTAATTCCATAGAGCTAGGTCTGGGTAGAAGGAGCTATAGCTTAACAACTGCTCTGCTTCCTTCTCCTTCCATGCAGACTTAATCTTGCCCCTTGTGATTTCTCTTTGTCCTCAAGTCTGTCTTCGATGTCCTCATCTCACCTGCATGAAGAGCATTCCATTATTGGAGGAACATGGTGACAAACAACCTGTGATTTGCTGGCTCACAGCTCCCAAGGGAAAGCTCCAGCCATTGAGTGATAGCCCTCTGGCTCTCCCAACTTGGCATTTGAGCCTCATTGGCAGCACTGGAGAGAACGCTTCTAGTACCCCTCCACACCGCTCTCATTTTAGAGCTTTTCTCTTTCAGCCCCCCAAATGTAATTTTTTACAGACTCTGAATGAAAAGATGCTGGGTCATTTATACCAAGTAGCTGCCATCAGTGTAATGAGTAGCAGTGCATTCTCTGCATTGGTTGTAAATGACAATAATATCAGGTCACTAATGAAATGCATATATTCATTTAGCATCTGTAACCTCTGAAACACAAGTTAATCACTTCAGAGAAGAGAGCAGATTTGTCCACATGATCAGAATCGACTCATCATCTCTTCTAACTTTGATATCTCTGAGGACCTTGAAGTTTTTGGGGGCAGTGTACCATGCATGAACCATGTGGTACCGTGGATTGACAGGTGGCTCAGGCACAGTACATTCTGTCTACTGATTCTGACGGCCCTCGGGGGTTTGCTCAGTGGCAGCCAATTGCAGAACCATGTTTGGGATGACCCAGGTCATGGGATAAGCAGGAGGAGGTGTGCTTCCAGCCCTTTGGGGCTTAGTGTCCTCCAATTGGGTGTACATGGCTGTTGTTCTTAAAAATGCTCTAAAATATCATGTTCCATTTTATGTGCCCTCTATTACCAGAGAAAATGGGAGCCAGCTTCTTGGAAGAGGAGGGGGGATTAGAGCAGGGCCTTGAGCTGGGCAGTACAGTCCCTTGGAAGTCAACCAGTTCTGGCTTTAGATTTGACTGCCTAGTATTTTATATGACCCACAGCAGGTTGCTTGAATCTTTAAGTGAGGAAAAGAGCTATTAATAAGAATTCACACTTGGTACAGTTCTTGACTCAGTGTTTTTCCTCTTAGAGGGACATGGGAAAGCATGAAAGAAAAGGACTTTGTCTTTGGGAGGGAGTGGAGGGGCAGCATGCTGATGTAGGAACGGCACCTGCTTTTCAGTCCTGGAATGATGGCGCTGGTGCCATACTCAGTCTTCTCCCTGTCCAGCTGGGTGAGGCTGGTTTCCTCAGCACTCCCCCAGGTCACGCAGAGTCCGTGCCGCGCCTGCTAACTGTGTCTCTCTGTCTAGGAGTGCCCCCACGCCTGCGCACTGCTGCCCTGCTGTGGGGACACTGTATAACACCAACACACTCGAGTCTTTCAAGACTGCGGATAAGAAGCTCCTTCTGGAACAAGCAGCCAATGAGGTCAGCCATTTCCTGTGGGCCTGGCAGGTGCCACGTTTCTGATAGGGAACATGCTCCTTCTGTGCTGGCAAGGTCAGGGAGAAGACATTGGCTCTCGGCTGGACATAGGTCAGAGGATGAATACTTAGGTTTGCTGCTGATCTCCACTGAGCACTTTGGAGCAGCCTGGCCTCTCCCTGAGACTTACATTCCTGTGGCCAAATGCATCCGGGTGCTCTGTGCCTTGTGCCCCAGAGAGGCCTGGCAGTCCCGTGCACCACGATGCCATGGGAGTTTATTCAGAATCTCTAGCACTTTAAAGGCTAAAGCTAATCTGCTTCTGACTTATAAGGCTTCTGTTGATCTTTTTGGACTTTTTTTGGTCACAGCAGATTACTTGTAACTCTCATCACCTGCTTTCTTTTCTCTCCTGTCTCCTTGAGATGTGATGTTCTCTATACCTGGAATATCTTTCCTTTGCTTCATCACATCTGAGTTAGAAGAATTTAAATAAAGGGTAGAAAGGAAGGAGAGGGACACTTTATCTCAATCCTCCTTACCACCCTTAATTGAGGGGTCTTTATACCAGTGTTAGTAAACAAATGTCATCTTTTTTAAAAAATTTTTAATTATAAAGAATTGTGGGTTTCATATATTTGTATGTGCACATAACATAATTTGGTCAAGACCAATAGAGTAGAGGATGGGCACTGGGGTAGGGAAGAAGGAAGAGAAAGGGCATGTACTGAACAATGAAATTGAACAAATGTCATCTTATATCCTATTGATGGGAATATTTATATGTACAGCCATTATAGAAAATAGTGTGACTATTCCTCAAAACTCTAAAAATAGAACTAACATATGTTTTAGCAATCCCACTTCTGTGTATATATCCTTATATATCCCATGTTTATTGTATCTTTGTTCACAGTAGCCAGAATAAGGACTCAACTGGGATGTCCATCAGTGGATGAATGGATAAAGACAATGTTATACATATATAGAGTGGAATAATATTTAGCTGTAAAAAGAGAGATCCTGTCACTTGCTGTGACATGGGTGGAACTCACTGCATATTCTCATCTCATGTGAAAGCTAAAAAAGCTGATCTGATAGGAGTAGAGAGCAGAATAGTGGTTTTCAGAGGTTGGGAATGGGAGGGGAGAGAGAAGATACAAAAAGGATAGATTATAGGTACCAAAATGCAATGAACTGGGAAGAATACATTCTGGGATTCTCTAGCGTAGTAGGGTAATCAGTTTACAACCAATTTATTGCATATCTCAAAATAATAAGAAGAAAGGAATTTGAAGGTTCCTAGCAAAGAAATGATTATTACTCTGATTTGATCATTATACATTGTATGCATGTCTTGAATTATCACACTGTATTCCGAAAATATGTATAATTATTATGTGTCAATTAAAAGACTTTCTGAATGTACCATGCTAAAAAGAAAACTATCAATTGTAGGAGAACAAAAAAGAGGGGAGGGGTTTCCTATTTTTGTGGGCACAATGGTCAGGGAAGGAAATTTCCCGGCCAGTCCTGAGGGAGGCTCCCTGCACATCCCTCTCAGTGGATGCAGCTCATGACTCAGATGATGATGGTTGTTTTTCTTGACCTGTGACCTGACTGCCTCTGGATGCAAACTTAAAAGGGAACCTCCAAAGAGTTGAGTCAGTTCTTAATCCATCATGGGAAAAAGCAGGTTGTCGTCACAGGACTCCCACCCCTTGACAGGGGCTCAGACTTTTGGCAGTTTCCACTTTACCTCCCTGTTGGCTCCTGAGAAATTGGGGCCTGCGCTTTCAGGTCCAGCTCCTCCAAAGCCATGACATTGGCAGGAAGAGCTTACTTCTCTTTGCTTGTCCCACAGCTGTACTTGGGGAATGGTTCTTCTGTTGGGGTGACTATTTTGTCCTGCTTAGCAACACAAAGTTTAGTAGCTAATCTTAGGTACTAAAACATCTTGTGATCAGCAACTGCTGACTAATACCAGCTTTAACTTCTAAAGTACTTGTTGAATGTGCATAAACTTGAATTTCATTCTCCTTCTCATCTCTCAAGGCAAGATAATTCCAAATATGGCTTTGAGAAATCCCCTCTCTGTAATTAAGATCAGTTACTTCCAGAACCCCTCCTGGGCTCTTCACCCTACCCTGAGCCCAGTCTGGTGTTACCTACTTCTATGACAGCAAGTCCTGCATGGTGTTGAACTTTTACATTTATGTTTGTCTCTCTCCCTAGACTATGAGCTTCCTGAGGGCAGGGGCTGTTTCTTTTATTTCTGCAATCCTGTTGTGCCTGGCATGTTGTAGAAAATAAGTAGATAGCTGCTGAAGGAAGTCATGAAGGCACAAGCGTGGCCTGGTTGTCTCCTCTGTGCTAAGACCCGCAGAGAGGAGGCACTTGGGTGCCCTCACTTGGCTTTCGAGCACGGCTGACAGAAAGGTAGTGTCAAGTGGGCCAGGAGGTAGAGACCCCACTTCAGTGCCTAGGATAAGTAGTGCTGGTCCCCAAGAAAAGAAGAGCCTGGGGCTTCTCAGTTCCACACTTTGCTTGACAGTGAGATGCCCGACAACCTGTCTTGACTCTTTTCTATCTTTTGGCAGATCTGGGAATCCATAAAGTCAGGTGTTGCTCTTGAAAATCCTGTACTCCTCAACAAGTTCCTCCTCTTGACATTTGCAGTAAGTAAATGGGCTCCCTGTTGCATTGAGACTGGTGAAATCCCTGGCTCAGCTGAGTGGACCAACAGGATGGGCTCTCTTTTCTCTGAAGGTGTTACTTTGTGTTATTCATTATAGCTGTTAAAAAAGCTCTCATTCGTGATTAGTGGACAGATAGCGCTAGCACTTATTACTCTGCAAAATGAATTCATTTGTACTGATCACACTGGTAGTAGTTGCATAGTTTCTATAACACAGTGACCCAACTCCTGTTACTAAGGACATTATAAAGTCAGGCTTAGGGAGCAGTGGTTTCATTATTGCCAACTAGCATCTTTGTTAAATACAGTCCTGCAGAGCTTATTTGCTAGGCCCAGTGTATTACCTGTCACTATGACAAAGTACCTGAGATAATCAACTTATAGGGAAGAAATTTATTTTGGCTCATGGTTTCACAGGTTTTCAGTCCATGGTCAGTTGGCCCTGTTGCCTTTGGGCCTATGGCAGCATAGGCAGGAGTTCATGATGGAGATGCTGCTCACTTTAGGGTGGCCAGGAAGCAGAGAGACAGAAAAGGGGCGGGGGGCAATATCCTATTCCAGGACACACCCCCAGTGACCTCACTTCTTTCCACAATGCCCCACCTCCTAAAGCTCCATCACCTGCCAGTAGTCTGACAACCAAGGGCCTTAACATGTGGGCCTTTGGGGAACACTCCAGATTCAAACCATAGTACCCATCAAATAACAGAAAAGGGCTTCTGGATTAGAGGAGATGACACTACATGACTAGACCACACAATTTTTTTTTTTTTTTTAACAAAGGACCAGGCATGTTGTCATATGCCTGTATTTCCATTACTCAGAGACTGAGGCAGGAGGATGGAAAGTGTGAGGCCAATTTGGACAATATAGCACGGCCGTGTCTCAAAAAAAAATTGTTTTTAATAAAAATTGATAAACAAAGGAAAATGCCTTCTGCATAGGCATCTAATTTTAAAATACATTTAGGGAAGCCTTGAAGAGGAAAAGGATTCACATAAGAGTAACATCTCTGCCTAGAGGAGGTACAGTTAAGGATCTGAAGGGAAAGACCAGGTTTCAGTAAAGAGGCAAGTTGGAGAAAGGTAAGGGCTGCTTTTGTAGAGATCAGCTGTGCACACACATGCAGATATGTTTAGAGATGGTCACTGACTTCTGATGGTTTGACTTAGGATTTTTCAGCCTTGTGTGAAAGTATATCCATGCAACCATTCCTTTTCTCGCTTTCAGTACAGTGATCAATACTTTGCATGAGATATCCAATACTTTCTTATGGAAGAGGCTTTGTGTAAGATGCCTCGCCGTAAGCTACTGCTAAGTGGTCTGAGCACATTTCAGGTGGACTAGGATAAGCTATGATGTTTAGCAGGTTAGGTGTATTAAATGCATGTCCAACCCAGGTGATGTTTTTAACTTATGATGGGTTTACCTGGACATAACCCCATTGTATGAAAGGGCGTGTGTGTGTGTGTGTGTGTGCAAGTAAAATTAACTTGTCCTTTCTGTCAACTATATAATGTTTTGTTTAGTATATATTCCATAGACTCCTGTTGTACATTTAGGTTGTTTCTTTTTCTTTCCTTTTTTCAGTGTTGGGGATTGAACCCAGGGTGCTTTACCACTGAGCTACATCCCTAGCCCTTTTTATTTTGTATTTTGAGACAGGGTCTTAATATTGCCAAGATTGGCCTTAAACTTGCAATCCTCCTTTCTTAGCCTCTGAGTTGCTGGGATTATGGTACAGGTGTGTGCCACCAAGCCTCACTATTTAGTTTATTTCTAATGTCCCCTATTATAAAAAATGCTGCAGGAAGCAATAAGGGCCATATTGGAATTTTTTCCTGCTCATTTTATTTATTTAGAGTAAGTTCTTTGCTATGATAAAGTATGTTTGACTACAGCTTCATCTGCCTTTTTTTTACATTATTCCTCTTCCACAAGTTACGGTAGAGAGAGAAAGATGTTTAAATTCTTTGTCAGATTACTAGGTTACATTTTACATTAATCATTTGCCTATTACATTTGATTACTTTTGTAGGTTTAAATATTGCTAAATATTTCTGGGTTTGTTAGTTGAACGTTAGTGTTTTTTTAATACCAAGAATTCTCATTAATATAACATAAATAACAATTTGCCTTTAACGAGAAAAATAACATTACCTCTGTTAAAATTTAAGCTCTTTTAAAGTTTGGAGGCATTTCTCAGAGTCAGTGTGTGTTGGCCTCATTGTCCTTTCTAACTGAGCACTCTTAGCCTGGCTTTAAAAAAATTTTTTTTCAAATCTCTCTTTTAAAATCTTCAGGCGCAGGGGGCCTTCTGTTTAATTTAACCAAGGTCCTTTGTATCCTGAAAATAATCCTAAGGAATTCAAACCTTTTGCCTTTTGAAGATGACCCGATAAAACTTCTTAGAATGTGGAAGGTCCTTCATCTTGAATTATTTAACCTTTCGCTAAAGATCAGTTATGACAAATCATTTCAGTACAAAGAAGAGAGAATCATCTCTGGAGGTGTTTTTGCTTTCCTTTCTTCTGTTTTTAGGCCTCAAAGGACCAGACACTTCATTAGTTTCAATTTTGCGGTTTATTTTGCCATTGTGAAAAAGGAGTTTTTTCTTAGTTGATGAATTAGTGGCAGAGTTAGAAACTGTGGAAATTAATTAGTAGACTTTCTCATCTGGAAGTGAGTTTATATGTAGATTTATATTTAAAGAGTCATAGGTATGATTGCATTTGTATGAAAAGCCCAGAACAGACAAATCCATAGAGACAGATAATAGGTTAGTGGTTGGTTGTCAGGGGATAGAGAGGGGAGTAGAGAGCTTCTACTGGAAGGTACAGAAATAGCTGTGGGCTAATGAAAGTATTCTAAAATTGGTGGTTCAGTATTGTCCAAATACTAAAAGAAAAAAAAATCATACTCAATTGGACACTTTAACATGGTGAGTTTTATAGTATAAAAATTATTTCTCAATTTTAAAAAGGTCATCTGCTGGGCACAATGGTCCATGCCTGTAATCCAAGTGATTTGTGAGTCTGAGGCAGGAGAATCAACAAGTTCAAGGCCAGCCTGGGAAACTTAGCAAGATCCTCTCAAAATTAAAAGTAAAAAGACCTGGGACTATAGCACAGTGGTAGAGTGCCCTATGTTCAATCCCCAATATCAAAGACAATCAAAAAGTCATCCAACAGTCATCCAGTTTTTATTCTGAGGAAGACTCAAGAAGAAATATTAAGGAGCTAGAAAACTGTATTAGTGGCCACTTGTCACAGATGAGTAAGGAAGCTACCCAGTACCCACGTAAATCTGGAACTGTACCACATGAGTAATGCAGGCCCCAAACACTGCAGAAATTCAGAGACAAGTGGGAGCAGTGTTAAGGACAGCTCACAAATCCCCCTCCCTGGGTCGAATCCCCATCCTTAGGTTGCTTCACTGGGTGTGGGAATGGCTAGAATCCCAGTAAAGATGAAAGCTCTTCTACCGTTGTTGCTCCTTGATATTTGAAACTTCAATATGACTCTTATGGTTAATCCTGCACACATTTTATCTCTGCTTCACATAGAAAGTGAGCTGCCCAGTGGCTACGGCCAAGGTTATTCATCTTATCAGAGTGGCTCATGTTTTGCCCTGTACATAACAAGGGCCTAATCGTCATTGACTGGAATTTCACCAGTAAGGCATTTCAAAATGCAACATTTTATAGGTTGAGCACCCCTAATCTGAAAATCTGAAATTAAAAAAAAAAAAAAAAACTGTAAACACCAAAACTTTTTGAATGGTGACATATGACACCACAAATGGAAAATTCCACACCTGACTTCTTGTGATGGGCATAGTCAAAATATAAGCACACTAAAAATATCATATAAAATTACCTTTAGCCTTTGTGCATAAGATGTATATTAAAAATAAGTGAATTTCATGTTTAGACTTGGGTCCCCTCCCCAAGATATGTCATTTATATGTATGCAAATACCTTAGTATTAAAAAGAAAATCCCAAATCCACAATATCACTTGTCCTAAGCATTTTATAAAAGGAATTCTCTCAGGCATAAGTATATGAATGCCATGGCTTCCTCAGTGGTGTACTTATTTCATTGTGAAGAGAGCTGTATGGGGATTAAAGGTTGTAACTCCAACACAGGTCCATTGAGTGTGTGTGGTAGAGCGGAACTAACTGAAGTCATGGAAGCAGAGTTCTGATCCCCTCTTTACCTTTTTTTGTTGTTATTGTTCAAGTACTTTTATCCTTTTTCCAAACCTAATTTTTCTGTCTATAAAATGGGATAATAATAGTTGCTTCCTAGGGTGGTTTGTGTTAAAGCATGCTAATGATAATAACAATGACTTATTACACATTTCTGCTAGCAAGTGATCAATAAAGTATGTTATGTTTACTATCACATTATTAGTGTGTGTTGTATAAGGGTACTTGTTTATAGGGGGACAGTGCTGGGGTAGAAATCCAGGGCCTCATGCCTGCTAGGCAAACACTCTGCCACTGAGCTATGTTCCAAACTGGGAGGGTATTTGGAGATCAAGGCAGAAGTTCTTTGTTCTCTTGGGATTTCTGTTGGGGTGAGAATATTTGAAAAGTTGGACATATTTTGCATGTACCACTTTTCTCTCTTATTAGTTATGAGACATTACATTAATATATGCATTTCAATTTAATTATTAGTGCTATTCTGATATCCTATTTTATGTTTTGTTCTAGGATTTAAAGAAGTACCACTTCTACTATTGGTTTTGCTATCCTGCCCTCTGTCTTCCAGAGAGTATTCCTCTCATTCAGGGGCCAGTAGGTTTGGATCAAAAATTTTCATCAAAACAGGTATCAACCTATAAAAGAAATTCAGATAAAGTTGAGTTTAAACAAATAAGAACACTTCTGAATGAAGAGGTGGTACTAGAGTCCTCCAAAGATGGTATTAGGACCAGACATATTCACAAATTGTGAAGTCATTTGCAAGAGATAGAGAACAGTATTCCATGGTGTGGAATTGACAAAGGTGTTCTGTGGTATTTGGTAAAAGGCTAATCTTGCAGGGAGGAATTGTAGAAACATTTTAAAAGACTGGAAGCATTTGCCAAAATGTGGTTTTTACTTTCAGTGTGGGGAAATATAAAGCCATATCCTTTGGGAAGAGAATCTTTGAAACAAAATACAAGAGCTTCCACCACCTTCATACTATGTGGCAGAATGTCTCCATCATGCAGAGCTAGGCATTGCCATTTAAGGAGGGCATTAGAGATCAGTCCTGAGAAGAGCAATTAGATTAATCAGGCTGGTGGAACACAGACCCCAAAGTAGAGAATTCTGATTATTGTTTAAGGCAAGGATTGAATATCAAGATCATTTGAATTCATGAAGCACATCAATCACTAAATACCTGAATTCTGAAGCCAGAGAGCAGCTGTTAATGATTAAAAAAATAATAATAATAATTCCACTTAGAACAAATCCAAGGTTGGTTTTGTGCAACTAATTTTTCAAAAGAAATCTACATTGGGGCAAAAATGATTATGAATGAGATTGACTGCTTGTGGGTATGGGGTTTCTTTTAGGGAGAGCAAAAATGTTCTGAAATTACCTCAGTGATGGTTGCACAACACTGTGAACATAATAAAAAAGACATTGAATTCTGTACTTTAAATGGACAATTTACATAGTATATCTTATTAAAGCTGTTAAAGATTATGGTAAAATTTATCAGTGGCAGGTTTATGTTCATAGGAAAGACTCTCTTAGCCTCTGTGATTGGCAACGTAGGGAACCACCATGCTGTACCATAAAATGTCCCTTTGTGCCCCTAAGACACAACACCATGCTCATGGAAAGTATTAAGTAAAAGTCAAATGGTGTTATTAGGGATTATGTCTATGTTTACTTGCTGCAAAAAGCTAACACGGCTGAGGTCAGTCATTTCCAATCTTTTGACTTTAAGGTATTTTGTATTTAATATCAGCATTTAATTCAGAACTAGATATGTAATTTTCTAGAGAGTAACTCCGTGTTTTCTGTTTTCAGATTCAAGCCCTTGAGCGGGCATATGATGACCTTTGCCAAACAGAAGGTGTCACAGCCCTACCGTATTTCCTAATCAAGTACGATGACAACATGGTGCTGGTTTCCTTGCTTAAGCACTACAGTGATTTCTTCCAAGGTCAAAGGACAAAGGTCAGAGAAACTGAGTATTTCATGATCCAGTTTAAGAAAAAGAATCTCAGGTTCATGTTATATAGACTGCTATAAAATTTAAAATCAGGTTTCCTCCACCCTCCAAATGATGTTGTTGAACATTTCTTATCTCTGTCCTCTTCTCTCCTTACTGTTCTCAAACTAGCTCTGCCTCTACATTCCTCCAGTTCTCTTACAGCTCCAAGTAATTATGGATTCCTTACTTCCTATTAGTGATAAAGTTATTTCAATTTCCCTCCTGATGTATTTTACTCCTGAGTTTTCATTTTCATTCTCAGGGCTAATACAGTAGCTCAGGCCCTCCTTCTCTCACTCCTAGATATTTGGAATCTTCTTGCTTCCATCTTGCATGACCCAACTATGGAGAAATCTTCCTCAAACTACTCACATTGACTCTGTCATTCACTGGCTAGGAGCCTAATGGTGACTTCTTCTGGCTCAGGCTACCTTTCCTGTATCCTACTGTTTTCCTCACAAATATTTGCTCCAGCTAAGCTTATCTGTTTTTTACCAGATCATCCCCACTGCCACCCAGTCAAATATACATCGACCTTTTTCTGTATCTTCCTTTTTCCTCATCTTCCTGAAACATTTCCTGAGAAACTCTAACTAACCTTATTGAAATTCTCCTTTCACTATGAAGCATTTTCATGGGGGTGGCCATGTGTGATCTTTCCCTATCTGGACTCATTGCACTTATTCCTGATCCTCATTTATAGTGCCTTATCTGGATTCCTTTCCATGCTGTTTTAGACTATAAGTTCCTGGAGGGCAGGGCCCATGTTTCATGGATCTTTGTCTGCATAGTGTCTAGCATTTGTCCAAGGCCCCCAATAAAGTTCTGAATGAATGAAAGAGTACCGTAAGTGTCTTTTAGAAGTGAGGATATGACTAGTAAACTGTCTTAGCCATATGGAAGATGGTAAATTGAAAAGATCGGTGAATGTTGTGACATCAAGTGGAATAATGTCATAGCCATGTGAATGTATCAGAGCTAAGAAAAAAGAGGCCCTTAACTGATGACCTGATTATCCCTTAGCCTAAATTTAGGATGTCTTTTTCTTTTTTAAATCAGCTTCAGCATTAGCATTTTCTTTTCAGAAGAAGCCCTTTTTTTTTTTTTGGTAGAATATTTAATAAGTTTGAATCAAATGTATAAAAACAATCTACTGTCATGTACAACAATTTGGAGCAAATAAAAAACATTTAAAAGACATATCTCCTAAGAAATAATGGCAAATTAACACTTCAATTCTAATAGATTGGTAGTGGTGACTCCATGTGCTATGTGAGGAATTTTGAGCTGCATTCAGATTGTTCCTGGACTTGAAGAAGTGTCATGACCGACAGTGGTGTTTCCGTGGACCAGAAGAAAGGAGTGGAGAGATGCTGCAGCCTTACCAATCCTGGTTTCAGCATGCGGGAGCGCCATGAGTCGGGAGGCATTATGACAAGTGAAATAGATACACAGGAGGGAAAGGTCCCCTTCCCTGTTTTGCTCTGGGCTGTCCATGTTGTGCAGTGAAAATCATGCTTGACAGCGCTGGGCATGGACTTTGGCAAATATGTCTGGGCCTTCAGGAGGTTCTGGGAATATTTGTTTCTCTTTGGAATATTTCAGGAAATTTCTTTCCAGAAGAAGCCCTTCCAGAAGAAGCGAGAATTGAATTTTTATTAAAATTTTTATTTTCTCCAGGCAATTTCATAGAACTACAACTAAATTAATGGCAAGAAGACTCATCACTAATAATTTTCTTCTTTGGTGCTGGGTATTGAACCTAGAGCTTTGCTTATACTTAGCTCACACTCTACCACAGACCTACCCCCCAAACCCAAAGTATTAATAACTTAAAGTCCTGTGTAGTGTGAGGTCCTCTTGTGACAGTAGGCAGGGATTGCTTGAAAGCAGCTTATAGGTCAGGTGAAATGTAGTAAATAAATGGCCCTCCCCAAAGTGCCACTCTACCAAAATAATAACAATCTTCAGAGCATTGTACACTTTGAAAGAGGCTTTTGCAAACATGATGTTTTTATAATAACTGCGAAATAGGTTTTATGGTGTCTGCATTTTCCATTTGAAGCTTAAGAGTCTGAAAGTCACCAGGGTCAAATGGTCTGATTTCAAAGCCCCTGTGCTTTCTGCTGTCTGTCTCTCTTCTACATCTCTCAGGTGGAGGCCTCCTTAGCTCGACCTTGGAAATCTAAAAGAAATCTATATTTGACGCCCACCATTGGTTCTTTTAGCTCTGTGACCTTGGGAAAACTGCATAACCTGCCCTCGCCTTAATTTTTCTGTTATATGTTACCAACACTGCGTCTTTACACAGATTTGTAATGATTAAACATGATAATGTAAAATGCCTGGCATATAGCAGGTGCTCAGCATGTATCCACTTCTTTTCTTCTCCAACAACAGCATATTTTGAAAGACTGAGCAGCTCCTGTGGCCTCTTCCTAAGTGCTCTGGGGAATTCACCAGTATCTAATCCTGAGACGCTGCCAAGGTCAAGGCACAATGTCCTTCACTTGTTTAGAGGTGTATCAGTTGCTTAGGTCCAGGTTTTAGAAAAGCCCGGAGCTCCTCCTTCTCAGCCAGAAATCACATGGTACAATAATGCATGTTCTCACAGAACCTAAGTCTTTTGTGGAAGATAAGACACTCACTGACTTATGGAAAGTTAACTATAAGTTTAGGTAATGGAAGAGAAGGGCCATAGAAATGATACTTGGGTTGTTTGTCTATACCCTGTGTTATTCTAGTAAGGATCACCAGAAGCTATTTTGACTGATGACTTCATAGTTGTTCTCATGGCCTCCCAGCTTGTGGCCTGAATAGTCTAACATTTGATTGCATCACTCTTCCACTTGAAAAACCCTTCCTGTGGATTTCAGGATAAAGTTAAAACTACTATCTTAGAATTCGAGGCCTGTTCACATATGGCTTTTGCCCATCACTCCAACCTTACCTGTTGCTAACCTCTTTATATCCTTCAAGATGGAGCCTGTGCCCTGGCTACTCCAATGCTGCATTCTTTTTCTGCTTCTCTGCCATCAGACTTGCTTCTCCCCCTGTCTCCATTCTATCTCTGGCTGGTACCTTGCTCAACATTCTGATTCTTCTCTCCAGGAAGCACCAGCTGACTCTGCACTATTTCAGAGTCCTCTTGTGGGTTCTCCTTCCCAGCACCATCTGAGCTCTCAAGTGCTTGCTAGTTTGTTTATCTGAATGCCCACATCCCCAGCCATCCCATGAGCATCTGTAGTATAGCAGCCACACTTTACCCAACTCAGCGTCCTCCACGTTTAGTATAATGCTAGACACTTAAAAGACACACGATATGAGAAGGGGGAGAGGAGAGGTAAAGGACTGTGGACTGGTACAATCAAAGAAAACTAGTCAAGTCCTAAACAGACCCCAAATGGTTTCTGGAAAATCTAGACAGAACTTCTAAGTTGTTCCTGCTTTTATTACCTGACATAGTTCATTCTCTATAGCATAACTGCAATTTCTCTTTGGTGTTCCTTGAAGTATAAGATTTCTCTTGAGGTTTTCATCCTCTTGTTCCAAAAATCAGGCTTTCTTTTCTGTATGGACTCTTTTACATGTCCTCTGGCTTCGTGTTATACTCATTTCTTTCCTCTTCCTCCTTGGTCTCCTACTCCTTTTTCTCTGTCTCTCTCTCTCTGTCTCTCTCTCTCTCTCCCTCATGGGTGGTACTGGGGATGGAACCCAAGGCCTCACACCTGCTAGGTGGGCACTCTACCATGAACCACATCCCCAGCCCTCACTTCCTCCTCTTACTAGTACTTTGATCCCAAAGATCTCACTGTTACTCTCTAAGCCTTGTGTGTCCACACATGAAAGCATGGAGAAATATTGGAATCCCACCAGTGTTCTCTTTTTTTTTTAGTGTATTTTCTCTTCTGGGCAATCTCATTGTGTCCATAACTTCAGTAACCACTTGCTTCCTCATGCATGTCACACTTTGCCACCACCAGCCTGAACCTTCCTCTGGACTCCAAACCACTTTATCCAGCCTCCTGCTGGCCTTCTGCAGCCCCTCACATTCAACACACACCAGCTGAACCAGCCCACTTTTGGGCAGAACCATCTCAGAATGACACTGCCATCCAGTCACAGGAGCCAGAAATCTGGGTTTTCTGCTCGATACCTTTCTGCCTCTCACCACCCTCACATCCTGTGGATTTCCTCTTTTGAACTTAGTCTGCTGCCTTTGGGTTTTTTTTAGATCACTCCCATCTAATCTACCACCATTTTTCATCTGTGTCGCTATGGTATGTTCCAAATGGGCCTTGTCTGGTCTACTTTGGCCTTTAATTCATTCCTACACCATCTAAAGTGATCATTGGCAAAGCAGATGATTACTCACCCCCCAAATGAAACTCCTGAGTGCCTTCCCTGAAGTCTAAGAATAGGAACTAGATTCTTTATTATGGCACACAGACTCAATGACTTGGCCTCTGTGTGGATCCATCCTCAAGTTGTTCATGCCCCTGCCTCAGGGTCTTTTGCGAGCTCCATTAGCCTGGAATACCCTTCTCTCTCCTTTGTATTTTCCCTGCCTCTGCCACACACACTCCCTTGTGAGCATCAAGTGCTTATTCTCTCTTCAAATTTAAATGTAATCATTATTTTCTCAAGGAAATCTTTATGAAAGATTATTTAATTTTTATTAACGTTTATTAAAAAGGTTTATTTCTCCAGTTGTGGACTCTTTAGCACTGCATATCCCTCCTTTGTGGTATTTGTTTAGCACAGTAGTAATTTTACATTTTCTTGAGTAATCTTTGATTAGTATCTTTTCTCCCATTTAAATGTAAGCTCCTAGCCAGGTGCCAGGTGAGGTGGTTCACACCTGTAATTCCAACTAGGGGAGCATGTTGAAGAGGGCATGTTGTTAGCCACCAGCAGCCACAGTGTCCATGATCTGGGTTTTGACCACGTGCCCAGTGCAGAGCTAGGCACACATGTACCTTGCTACTGATCCTCAAAGTGAGCAGCACTGTGTCCATTTTGCAGATAAGGAGAATGCAGAAGAGGTTGGTGAATGGAAGCCTCACATGTAAACTCTGACCTCCTGCAGTCACAGTGCTTCCTGCTATGGAAGACATGCAGCCCCGTTTTCCTCCCTAGCTCCCAAGGCTGTGGTAGAGTAGGAAGCCAGACTTCAGGTCCCACTGCAACTTAAATGAACCAGTGACCCCTCTGATCCTCAACTTCCTCATCCTAAACAAGCGTGCAGTAACAACATCCCCTTCCTCAGGGGTGGCTGTGAGAATTGAGAGATGATGAATAAAACAGGCTTCATTAAGTTTTATTCACATGTTCAAATTGTTCCCACAGTGTCTTCTTAGAATAAATTGTTTGGTTAACATTTTCAGAGGAAACTGTTCTTTGGGTTAACTGAAGTTTTCAGCTGTTACATAAAGTGAACTTTTGAGAGCCTGAGTCATGCAACTGAAAAGGCAAACTTTCTTGCCCTTTTTGTTTAAAAAAATTTTTTTGAAGAAATGAAGAGTAGTCTACCTATCAGAGAAGCCACTCCCTCCTGAGATTGTCAGGGTTAGAGGCTCAGCAGCCCCAGTACATCTGGAAGGCTTCACCAGTTCATTCCTGGTGCGACTTTAAATTAAATCCCACTTGGTAAATGCATCTGACTGATTTTCTCCCATTTCTTGGATGATGTGTGATTGGTAATGTGATTGCTTAATGCCAAACTTCTTTGTGATTAAAAATACATGTGACATTATGACTCAATACTTACTTATAAATGTATTTGAATGCATACACACACAATTTCATGAAATAATACTGTTCTTCATTCTGTTTTATCTTTTTTGAAAATTCTAGTTGTGACCTACTAAATAGTTCAAGCCATAGAGAACTCACCATATGTAGTTTGGAAAATGCTAAGTAACAAATGTGTGACTACTTGAATAAGTGAACTGCCCTAGCATGGTTCCATTCATTAGTTTGTTTTTCATTGCATCTCTGTTTTTAAAATTTCACAAGTTCTTCAACTATTCCTTTATGGTTTTTTATTTTGTGTGTGGGGTGGGGGCAGGGTACTGGGGATTGAACCCGGGAGTGCTCTACCATGGAGGTACATCCTTAGCCCTTTTTATTTTTTATTTGAGACAGGATTTTGCTAAGTTGTTCAGGCTGACCTTAAATTTGAGCTCCTCCTGCCTTAGCCCACTGAGTAATTGGGGTTATAGGCAATGTGCCACCATGCCTGACTGGAATTTTTTTTTTTTTAAGTAAACCTCTTGTTTATTTTCTTATAAACTTTTTCTGTGTATTTTTTAAAAATTTTTTTTAAGTTGTTGATGGACCTTTATTTTATTTATTTATATGCGGTGCTGAGGATGGAACCCAGGGCCTCACACATGCTAGGCAAGCGCTCTACCACTGAGCCACAATCCCAGCCCTTTGTGTATTTTTTGAAACTAAGACTGTGCCATTTATATCCTATTTCATTGTAGCATTTTATCATAAATTAGTCTCTTTATGATGTATCCTTTTTAGTACAGGTATGATAGTGTATTAAGTTTTGACATTTAAGTTTCTTATAATTCTTCACTATTAGGAACTTTTGTGCATGAAATTCTTGCTGTCCTTCCCCAACTCATCTCCTATATTTTCAGTTATTTCCATAGAAAAGATTTCTAGATAAAGAAGGTTTATGAACACTGGTGTGCTGGTAAACATTTAACAACTGGCTCTTGGGGATGGGACACCCTGATTTTATGGAGTCTGTTTATTTCTATGGTGTTAGCATTCCCACCATGGCCAATTTCAATCCCCCTTGTGAAGTCACAGGATTCCAAGTTGCACAATGATGGTAACGATTGGCTCTCACAAGCCTGCATGAACTATCTCTAGCACACCATGGCTGCTAATCACTGTTGCCCCCAAACTGTCTTTTCCCTCCTGCAAACTGTGTATCCTTTCAGCATCAGTTGTTAACACATTTTTACACACTTGATAAGTTGATGATGGGCCTGTGCCAATTCTGATTTCCCTTGGTGAAATGTTGATTGCACTTTCTGGTCACAGGGGCACCACGCTGCTATAATACATGTAGTCATCTTCCAGGCCAGTTCTTGTGATTTCGTTAAAAAACAGGCCATAACACTATCCCATTGCCAATCTTTAGAAAAAACTTGCTTAATTAATTCTTCTACTTTCGTCAGAAAAGTTGTCAAAGAGTGAATGTTTGGTAAATGATTCATAATTTTCAACAAGGTTAGTCTTTAATTTTGGGACTGTGGACAATAGTAGGAAATGTGCAACATTGTTTTTTTCTTGGTACTGGGGATTGAATCAGGGGCATTCTACCACTAAGCTACTTCTCCAGCCCTTTTTGTTTTGTCACAGGCTCTAGCTAAGTTGCTGAGGCTGGCCTCAAACTTGTGATCCTTCCCCCTTAGCCTCCTGAGTCAATGGGATTGCAGGTGTGCATCACCACACCCAGCAGGAGCACCACTTTATAAGCTATTAGTTGGCTCTTTCTTAACTTAGTGATCAGTTTGCATTTTGGCACCTGGCTGTGGCCTTGATGTGTATTCAGTATTTGAATTTGAAAACATGATTTGCTTTGTTCATTTCCTGTTATATCAAGTATTTGGGTAATAAATACAACCGTTCGTTGCATAAGCATGTTTTATGGGATCCTTGTGGAAATTGTCCAGCTAAGGAGAGTCAAGTTGACAATTTTGCACGCTTTTCTATTGTCTATTATCGTACAGCAAAAAAGTTTCAGCAAAAAGTAGACTTTCGCCAGAGCATAACTGGCCACTTCGTATGTATCATATATGTTCTCAGGCAAGTGCAAAGAAATGCTTATTTCACAAACCTTCATAACAGAAGTTTTTTTTTTTTCAATTACATTTTGTTTCTTTCCGATGATTTGTATACTATGAAAGGAGGTGATTTGCCCAAGTCCACATAATTCATTTGTGACAAAGCCAGTTCTAGAACCCAGAACTTGTAGCCAGGTTTATTTCTAAATCCATTAAACATTTTTTTCTTTATCTCTAGTTAAAAGCTGGTTTACCTAGCATTTTCTTATCTACTTTCTACAATGATGGGGGTTTCTGAATTAGTTCCTAAAGATTTTGGAGTCACTTTTTTAAAAATATTTTTTTAGTTGTATGTGGACACAATATCTTTATTTATTTAATTTTATGTGGTGCTGAGGATCAAACCCAGTGCCTCACATGTGCAAGGCAAGCACTGTACCGCCGAGCTACAGCCCTAGCCCCTTGGAGTGTCACTTTTGAATCATCAAAGAAAGATTAAGTGATGGTTAGCCTAATGTCAAGCAGATTCTGTCATGTTCTTCAGTGACACCGCTGTCTGCACTCCTGTATGCTTTGTGCAGGTAGGAGAGTCCCTTTTCAGCATTTTTAGGTGACCTCCCTTTGTAGCTAAGTGATAAATTTTTTTCTTTAGCAGATCCTTCCTGCTCTCTGTAGCTCATGTTAGGTCAGGTTGTTCTCAGAAATTTATACCTGGTCATTGCTATTCAAAATAAAGATTTCTTATCTTCCTACCCTGTTGCCCTATATTAAGTGTCAGAAATAGGCTCATTTAAAAAAAATTAAGCACCTATTTGTAAGCAGCTAACATAACATTCTAATTTACATAACATAGATGTCATTCAGCTCCAATTCTACATTTGTGGATGATAAAACCTAGACCCAGAGAATATTTGATCACCTAGAACTCATTCCCTTCTTTTCTCTGCCATTTATGAAAAAGAGCCCTGAAACTGAAGATACTGTAACTATATATGGTGACGGACTGAACTGAACACAAGGGCCAATGAAGTTACTACAACAGAATGTATTTATGTTGTTGTTATAGTTACTGTTTGTTGAGTATTGCCTTTTTCCCAGTCTCTGTGCTAAGTGAAAGTTAAGAATTTCCTGACAGATTTTAAAATTAAGGTAAAGAGGGTCTAAGTTGTCAGAGTTCACGTGAGAGTTAAGTGATTCAGGACATTGGAGAAGAGAGGTTTATGGACTTACATTTAAAATTGGAATGGTATTTCCTGTAGTGATATTCCTCGGTTCTCCCTAAATAACCCATTGAATAGCTTTGATATACCCTGTAGGGCTGAGCTTTAGCACCCGGGGTGCTCTAACACTGAGCCACATCCCCGACCCTCTTTATTTTTCATCTGGAGACAGGGTCACACGAAGTTACTTAGGGTCTCAATAAATTGCTGAGGCCAGCCTTGAACTTGTAATCCTCCTGCCTTGGCCTCCCAAGTCACTAAGCTTTCAGGCATTTGTCACTGCGCCCAGCTTATAAATGCTTTTGATGAATAAAACAAAAATGTGAAGTTCAGCAATGATGACTTAGTATGTAGTTTGTTTGGCAGATGCTGTCTGTCATGATTGCCAGAGGGAAACATAATAAAAAGGTATCCCCAGTGGAAGAGTGGCAGGTGGTGGCCAACCAGACTAGAAGAACTCAAGGAAAACAACTTCTCAATTCAGAGGAAGTCCTGTCCTGAAGAGCACATCATTGGAGTTCTCGTGCTTGTCACAGGAAACCCTCATTGAGACCTTACTATCACCCAGGAGAATTCCATATCAAAACAATGTTAAGCCAGGAACACTGGTGCATGCCTGTAATCCCAGCAATGTGGGAAGCTGAGGCAGAAGGATCACAAGTTTGAGGCCAGACTCGGCAACTCAGCAAGACCCTGTCTCAAAAAATAAAAAGGCCTCAGGATTTAACTCAGTGATAAAGTGCCCCTGGGTTCAATCTCCAGTACTCCAAAACAAAAACAAAATTATTGAATGGAAACCTGTAATGTTGGGAAAGGACAGAGGGATGGGAAAGGAGCTTGCAAGATGCTGCATCATGGTTTTATGTGAGCTTCAGGTCTCTGACACCCAAATGTCACCTTTCCCCCTCTAGCTGCCTCCAGGATCCTTGCCCAAGGAAGGTATTGGGGATAGGCAATGTTCATATATCAGGGTCTGGAGAAATGAACCAATTCTGTTGTCTGTTCAACAAATGACAGAACTGGGATGGAAAAATGAATATGACAGACATTGCTTCTGCCCTCACAGAGCTCCTAGACCAGCAAGAGGAGCCCACGTGAAGGCATCCTGTATTTCTCCATTCTCAGATGTTCTTTTCTTCATATTTTAATTCTTCTAAAATCAGGAATTTCTGGTAATGGTCAGGTATGACTGTTAATGTGGTAGTGTTTCCTCCTTTTTCCCTGTCCAATTAGAAAGTGCATTTTACAATGTTTCTTCAAATCAAGAAAGCATAGGGGTGTAACAAATAGCCACAGTTATGGGAAGGAACAATATAGGGTACAGTGAGTCCTGCCTTAAGCAAGTGCTCATTTTCTCCTTCTTAGACCCTGGGTGGCTAGTACTGAAATGATAGTGAGAATCCCTTGAGGTGTTCACTGAACACGGAGTTAATGGGACTCAGACAAGGGTAGGATCCTGTTGTAGGAGTGGGTGCAAGTTCAGTGAACTTCCAGGAAATTCTGGTGGTCTGTGGAGGTCCAAACTTAGAGAAACTCTGTTGCAGACCATCAAGCATGGTTTACATTCTGGCTGTACCTTAGAAGCCTCTGAGGATCTTTTAAAACAACTGGATCTGAGGGTGTAGGTCAGTGGTGGAGGGTTTGTGAGGTCCTGGGTTCTACCCCCAGCACCAAAAACAGAAACTAATGCTCCAGTCAAGACCCAAACTGACTATTCAGAACCTCTGGAGGTGGGAATTAGACAGCAGTATTCTTTAAATACCTCATGTGATACCTAAGCATATTCATATTAGAGAACCACAGCTCTTAAGAGGGTTGAAGAATGGAGCAATGCTTCTGAAACTTGGGGCCATAGGAATTTCCTGCTGAAATGCAGACTCAGATTCAGTAGGTCTGAGATTCTGCATTCCAGCAGCCTTCCAAGGGATGCTCATGCTGCTGGTGCATGGGTCCCACGAGCATGGAAAGCCATACACCCAATTCAGGGTTTTCAAGGTAATGAAAAACAGCTCCAGAGATTTTTTTTTTCCTTTTGTCTACAAGACCACCCTCTAATGGTTCCTAAATTCAATTCCATGGACTGGACCAGCTGTATCCATTGTTCAGGAACTCAATACAGATACATGTTACTGAGTTGGCTGCTGGAGGTTGTGAGTCACTCATAGTGCTATTAGTGGCACTAAGCATGTACTGGGCTTTTCATGTTCAGTAAAATCTCATTTAATCCCCACTACAGTCCTAAAAAGTTGGTGCTATTATTTTCTCCATAATTTGGATAGAAAAACAAAGATGTCTGGAGAGGTCTAATGTTTTGCCCTAGGCCACTCATTTATTACGAGCCAGCTCTCAGCATAGTCTTAGTAAATTTTGTTTTTAAAAGTTCCCTAGATGCTGATGATATTTTATCTCCCTATGGAATAGAATGTAAAATAAAAATATCCTATATTTCCTGAGAAGATGACCATAGATATGAACCTGTTTGTGTTAAATATGAATCTATTCGCGCTTAAGACAGAAAGATGCTTTTGGACAGAAAAATCTTTAGTGTTAGGAATAAGAAAGTTTTATATAAAGGGGAAGGTAGCAAATGTTTTTAAAGAACATCTTTGAAATAATGCAGTAAATATCTGATAAGACAATAATAAAGGGCTGAGAATGTAACTCAGTGATAGAGCGCTTACCTAGCACTCACAAGGCTTTGGGTTCAATCCCCAGCACCACACACACACACACACACACACACACACATGCTATGGTTGGTTGTACACCAAGATGTTAATAGTGATTCTCTTAGCCACTATTAATATAGTGTTATGGGTATTTCTTTCTTTTTCAGTGTGAATATTGCATTTGCTTCTCCTTTGTGGCTGACACTATACTGATTATTTGGTGAAATAAATGGAAGTGTATGGGCTGATTCCATCCTTACAAAGAAATAAGTGAATCTAGTTCATAAATAAAAACATATCAGCCCTGACTTTATTCCTGCCCTCCTTCCATCTGTGCACCCACCTGATTATATCCATCCATCCATTCATCTTTTCATCACCAGCAAACATTCACCAAGTACTTGCTGTGTGTCTATGACCTGGTCATGGAAAATTAAAAAGGTACTCACTGTTTCCTAGACACTCGCTGTCCTCTCTTCTCTTTTAAAGTTAAGCTTTGGGGCTGGAATTGTGGCTCAGTGGTAGAGTACTTGCCTAGCATGTGTGAGGCACTGGGTTCACTCCTCAGCACCACTTAAAAATAAATGAATAAAATAAAGATGTTGTTTCTACCTACAGCCAAAAGAAAAAGAAGATATTTTAAAAAGCTTAAGCTTTTATTTTGGAATTATTCTAGATTTATAGAAAATAGTAGCAAACACAGTACAGAGAGTTCCCATAATATGCCCTCACCCAGTTTTCCTTATGGTTATTACCTTGGTATATTTACCAAAACTAAGAAGCCAACACTAACTAGTACATTACTATTAACTCAACTCTATACTTTATTCAGATTCCACCAGTCTTTGCAATAACATCCTTTTTCTGTTCCGGGATACCACAGTGCATTTTATGGTCACATCTTTGTAGTCTCCTCTGGTCTATAATAGTCTCTCTGACTTTGTGTTTAATGAGCTTGACAGTTTCCAGTGGGACTTGTTAGTTGTTTTTATAGTAACTGAAGAAAGTAACTTTTATGATTTACCGTGGTGATGGGGTTTTGGAAGAAGGAACAGCATTGAGGTGAGATACCCTTGTCATCACATCCCGTCAAGGTATACCTGATGACCACATGACATCCTTAGTAATGTTAAATTGATCACTTGGTTAAGGTAATCTTTGCTGGGTTTCTCCATTGTAAAGTTACCATGTTTTCTTTGGAAGTGAGTCACTTCCATGCAGCCACCCGACCAAAGAGAACAGCAACTAAATATATTATTTGGAAGTCTTCAAGGATGTTACTCCTTGACCTTCGTTCCGTTATTTCTATCAGTGTGGATGTATAGATATTTATTTTTCCCTTTGATTTATAATCCAATACCATGTTATTATTTCGTTGCCCAGATTATTCCAGCCTTGTCTAGTTAGAGCTCTTTGAGCTGGTGCCTATGTCCTGACTTGCCCCCATCCTTCAGTTTTTTTGAGTGCTCCCTTAATTTTCTGGTACTATAAGATGCTCCAGACTCATCTTATATTTTCTCTGCCCAAGCCTAGAATTAGTCATGTGCCCAAGGAGACCCTGATTCTTTTTATTGGAGAATGGTATTTAAAAATCAAAATCCAGGTGTGGGGCTCACTGTCTTTGGGAGGAAGGACATGGAGAAAGTGAAACATCTTATATACATGTGGTACAAAGATCAGTAGAAGCTGGAGGGAAAGAGCAACTCCTACCAATGGAAGTCCTCACTGAAGAAATGGTATTTGGAGTTGAGTAGAGTTTTCCAGATGACGACTTAGGTCAGAGGAAGGGAAGGGGAAGAGGTGGGAAGAAATAGATGTTAGCAATATCAGGACATCTGGCATTTTTATTTGAACTGACTATAGACTTACAATGGTAGTAGTGGCCCTTCTTCGATTTTTCTAGTTACTTACTAATGAGCCATTTTCACAGACTGATATTTTAAAGAGGATTTCCTTTGTGTAAGCTCTTGACAGTTGACTGCCCTCCCCTCCCTTCTTCCCCATCTTCCAACCTTCCTTCCTTCCTTGTAAATGTACCTAGTTCCTGCTCGCTGCCAGGTCTACTGCAAGGTATAAGGGTACAGAGAAGAACGTGGCAGTTCCTGCCATCAAGAAGTTCTGTGGTCAAGTGTGAAATCCTTTAGCTTCATCTTTTTCTGTAGCCCTCCATCACTTACCTAATTTCTAATGCTTTGCAGAACAGCCTTTAAAAACTAGGAGGGAATGTTTACAGTGTCTGTATTGTGAAACTGACTTGAAATTTGACTCACTCAGAAAGTCTTTTCTATTCACAGATAACAGTTGGTGTATATGATCCCTGTAACTTAGCCCAGTACCCTGGATGGCCTTTGAGGAATTTTTTGGTCCTAGCAGCACACAGATGGTATTTACAAGCGTGTGTGTGTGTGTGTGTGTGTGTGTGTGTACATTTCTGTGTCTGTGTTTCTTTGTGTTTTGACAGTGTATCTGCCTATGTCTCTATCTCTTTTTCCCCAAATGCAATTTTTTTTTTTATTACTGGCATAGAAACCAGAAAGTAAATCAATAAGTTATAATCCAGTTTGTATCACCAGGAAGCTCTTAAGCGGGTCTGCTAGGGAACTGCAGCCTCAGTTCATATCATACTGAAGATATTTTAGGCCATGGTAGAGCAGGTAGTCTAAGGTTCTGACACTGGAATTCTCTAGCCCTCCCTTTTAGCTGTCTGGGTTGCTTTCCAGTAGGATTTTCCTGTTGTGACCATACTTCTTTTTTCCCATTACTAAAATAATTAGAACAGAGGGTATTTAAAAGGCCAGTCTACATTTGAAAAGATGCTCAACATCATTAATCTTCAAGAAAATAACACAAAACTGGCATAATGACACACACCTGTAATCCCAGTGACTCAGGAGGCTGAGGCAGGGTGATCACAAGTTTGAGGTCAGACTCAGCAACACAGTGAGACCCTAAGCAACCTAGAGAGCCTCTGTCTCAAATTAAGAAATAAAAAGGGCTGGGGATGTGGCTCAATGATAAAGCACCCCTGGGTTCAATCCCCAATACCAAAAATAAAAAATAAAATAACATTAAAACTGAATGAGAGACTCCCACATAACCCACCAAAATGACTTAACAAAAGTGACTGTACCAAGTAGAGTTGAAAGTGTGGGGCAGTTTCAGAAGCTGCTGCAAAAAAAATGGCAGTATCTACCAAAGTTAAAAATATCTATGGCTCAGCAATTGCACTATCAGTATATTCTGCACAGAAGTGCAGGCATAGATAAAGCAAAACACATACAAGAATGTTTATGGCAGCATTATTCCTAATAACCCAAACCTGGGAATGAACCCTATGTCCTTCAACAGTGAAATGGATGATAAACTGTAGTGTCTTCCTCACATTGGGGTGCTCTGCTGCCGTGAATCTGCTTGAACTGCTGATATACCTATCAACATAGATTTAAAAAGCACAGTGCTGGGTGAAATAAACTGGACCTGAAAGAACACATGGTGTATGATTCCGTTTGTGCAAAGTTCAGAATATGCACTTAGAAGGTGGAGAGGTCATTATTTGGGATGGGGTGGGTGACATCTGAGATGAGGCATGGGCAGGCTTTTCATACCTAGGATTTGTATACTTTTCTTTGTATCTGCTTTACCTAAGTAAAAATATTTACTTAAAAATACGAGAACAGATAAATTATAGACTATCCCCAGAGGGAGACTGATTATCTGTCTATTCATTAAGATGGTTAAGTGTATTCAGTTAGTTATGGGGCTTCCTGACTATAGTGCTGTTTCATGAAGTGGGATTCAAATTGGGGGGGGGGGGGGGGCGAAGAACCCATGTCTTACTGGTGCTTTTTTAAAATTTTTCTTTAATGTCTTGGGAGCACTTTACTCCTGCATTTAAAAAGCTTCATTTGTCTGAATTATTTCTCTGCAATGTGATCGCTATATAAAATTCACCCGAAAGAAATCAAAGCCAATTCATCCAAATGCCTCCCAACATTTGGATAAAGGACACCTATATGAATATGTTTGTCTCTTGGAAAGTTAAGGCCATTCCCCTAAGGGTGTCAGAAAGGAATAATTGCAGTACATTAAATTCTCTGCAGCGGGTTTACCAAAATTCTCATGTGGCCTCTTTGTTTTCCTTCCTTAACCAAAAAATAATAATAAAATAAAATAAATAAAAATCTGGGGCATGACAACAGGAGTAGCAGTTTCCAGACTGTTGAAGTCCTTTGCTTCCGTGACCGCACCATGCAGGGGGCGAGAGACATTGCCCACAGCATCATCTTCGAAGTGAAGCTTCCAGAAATGGCATTTAGCCCAGGTAATTTGCTGGTCTTTGAGAATGCATCTAATTATCATTTATCAGAAACTGAAACTGGTTTACTTTCTTTTCATCCCTTCACAATGGCAACAGAAGGGAGAGAAAAGTACAACTCTTACCTCACTCCCAGGGTGCACACCTACTTGGAAGAGGGCACACTCTGCTATTCAGCCCAGAACAAAGGCGGAGATTGGCACCAGGGAATTTTTTCCAGGCAATTTTTCAGTCTTTTTAGGACTTTTCCCCCCTGGCATTCTTTTTTATTTTTGCTTATCTCAAAATCTTTATTCCTGTCCCTTCTTAGAGGAAGGATGAAGTATTGATGCACTTACATATTTGTTATATTCTTAACATTGTATATCATCCTGTTTTCCACATGATGAACCAGTCAGCAGAAATGCCATTTATCTTTCCACACTTAATGTCTTTATTTGACCCCTGTGTGACAGATGTTAGCTTTTATCCTTGTTTTATAAATTAGGAAATTTGTTTTTTTTGTTGTTTTTTGGGTTTTGTTTTGTTTTTTCTATTTTTTGGGTGGTTTTGTTTTTGTTTTTGTTTTTGTTTTTTGGTACCCGGCATTGGACTCAGGGACTCTCGACCACTGAGCCACATCCCAGCCCTATTTTGTATTTTATTTTATTTTATTTTTTGGTACTGGGGATTGAACCCAGGGGCACTCCACCACTGAGCCACATCCCCAGCCCTATTTTGTATTTTATTTAGAGACAGGGTCTCACTGAGTTGCTTAGGGCCTCGCTAAGTTGCTGAGGCTGGCTTTGAACTCACGATCCTCCTGCCTCAGCCTCCCAAATGCTGGGATTACAGGCATGCGCCACCGCGCCTGGCCCTATTTTGTATTTTATTTAGAGATGGTCTCACTGAGTTGCTTAGCACCTCGCCATTGCTGAGGCTAGCTTTGAACACAAGATCCTCCTGTCTCAGCTTCCCAAGCCACTGGAATTATAGGTGTGTGCCACTGTGCCTGGCCTAAATTAGGAAATTTAGATTGAGACATTTTATATAGAAAGATGTGTGTATATGTAAATGTATATAGGTATGCACATTTGTATTTATATTTTTATATGTCATAGAAATAGAATTCATTCTCAAATTTGAGTAAAATAAGAGTAATAATGCCTACCTCATGGTATATTTATTATACCATGAGGAATAAGGAATCTATGCCCTGTGTTGAAAGCAGCACAATGTTATATTAATTATGCTTAATCAATGTTATGTTAGTTTCCTATCTCACTATTTATACCAGCACTGTGTATGCCTCTTTCCAAAAGAATCCCTCACATCTCTGTCACTTATGTACTTTGCAGAACACCTTCACATATGTCATTCAATTTGTTTCCTAATACCCTCCAATAGTTTCAAGGCTCAGTTCTTTCTTGAATCCATGAGTGTGCCTTAACTCGTGTGCATATGTTGGGGGATGTTAAAGATACCTCATCTCTTCTGAGACATCTTTTCTAGAGTGCAAAAGTCAAAAGGACTCAGGCTTGGCTCTGATGACATTTCATCAGTGATTCTGTGCTCTAGCACTGATGTCATGGAAGCCTGGAAAGATGGACTGAGTTCTCTGCATGGTCAGTCAAAGGAGGAAGTTGTTTTGCTTTTTAGTCTGGAGCCTTAAGAAATCTGCAGCCTTTCTGCTATCTTTAGATTTATATTGGATTTAGCACCCTCTTCTGGCATATTCTAAAATAGCTTCCATGTGTTTGTTTTACTAAAACACAACTTAAAGATAGTCTAGGGGAATGAGGTGAGAGTTCACTGAGATGTAAATGTTGCTGGTCTCTGTCCCTGGCAGGCCACCAGATACCTCCCACATGTTCCTCAAGTGGTACCACCCCCCCATCCAGTGGTGAGGCACTTTGCATTTGAAGTCACTAAGTTACTCTTACTCCCCTTTTTTTTGGTATGGCCGCTGACATTCAAACCCAGGAACCTTTGCACGCTTCCGTATGAAAAAGATTTCTTGTCCAGTAATACTTTCAACATTCTGCTCGGGATTGAAAGAGATAATTTTGTTTAGGAAAGGCAGTTTTTCTTCTGTTTTTCATGTAAGTGAATGATTTTCCTCTGCCGCAAATGAAACTTTATAATACACCAGTACCACAAGAAAAA